>CM046381.1:21943887-22033516 GCA_025413485.1 Ficus microcarpa | reverse complement strand
ATCACCACACCAATAGGACTTGAAATGGCGAATGCAAAAGCATAGGCTGCGCATGATAATAAAGGACGGTTCGGGATCATCCTAAGGAGGGCAATTCCCATGGCAATGGCTGCAAATATCTTGTGAAGAGAAATAGTCCATAGAGCCTTCCAAGTGTTGGCTTTCGTCTCAGCAACTCCGATGGCAATTCCCTCGAAGAGGGAGTGGAAACATAGAGCCACAATCAACAGGACACTGTCTCCAATGAACCAACAGTTGTGACACTAACAACTGGATTTGCATGGTGGTTTTGGGCTTGGCTCTGTTGAGGCATATAAATAGAAAATCTCATAAAAATTCAAGTAATCATATAAATTAGGACTATTCTCATATATATCCCGAGAAATTTAGGGTTGCTCACACCCTATTCATGATTTTTGAATTAACCCCATTTTATTTCATCATAATTGCAGTTAAAAACAAATATAAAAAAAAAAAGATCAGTTAAATACAGTTATGTAATCTTTTTTTGTTGTTGTTATCTAACAGAGTTGGTTAATAAAACTAATTCTCATTTTTTTCGACTTTTTTCTAACAAAAAAATATAATAAATAGTCAACTGAGACAAATTTAAAATTCAAAACAATAGTGAGAGTTTTTAAAATTTAATAAGTACAGTAAGAAGTTCCTTAAAATTCCAATACACAAATGAGAATAATCCCTATAAATTATTATGCTATGTTGAGATATTACACTCCTAAATTAACAAAAACAAAAAATAAAATAAAATAAGTATTACACACCTGAAAGTGGCTTTGTGGAGTTCCACCATTTTGTCCAACCTTGCCCTTCTCACTATTACCTGCAATTATGAACAAATCAAGTGAAAAACAGATTTTAATGTGACATTGACATATACATACATATAACATGATTTTTAAAAAAAATATATATATATATATAGACCCTTGGAAAGACGATATCTTTTTCTTCGGTTCTCTGACTCATTGTTAAGACTAATTAAATAGTCCGTTGACCCTTATTTTGTTTACATTTACCATAAAGATTGGGTTTAAACATTATAAGTTTTGTAGAAACTTGGTTGATCATGAAAATCATAATAAAGAATCATATTCTCCCAATTGTTATTTATCAAATAATTTACCAAAAACAAAAATAGTTATTTATCAAATAGACCAGTAACGGGGAAAAAACGAATTTCTCATCCTTCAAACTTTTCATATTAGCAAAATAACCCCCAAAATTTTAGTTTTAATGGTATAATCTATAAAGTTGTCAAACTACAACAAATCTACCCTGAAATAGACAAATATACTCATCAAACATCCCAAAACAAATATATTTTCTCCAAAACAAAGTTGCCTCCCAATAAAACAAAGGAAAACAGAGAAACCTTATATCTGATAGAGTAATACTAGATACCAACTCCAATCTTAGCCCCCTGTTTGGTGCTTCAATTTGGATCACAAATTATAATTTAATTTTTATTTTTTTCCCTAAAAAGTCAACCTCAGTCTCACTATTTACAATTACTATTATAGTTTTGTAACTCAAACTTTAAACGTCCATAATTT
Source organism: Ficus microcarpa (assembly GCA_025413485.1). Classification (NCBI taxonomy): domain Eukaryota; kingdom Viridiplantae; phylum Streptophyta; class Magnoliopsida; order Rosales; family Moraceae; genus Ficus; species Ficus microcarpa. The sequence goes on along the minus strand of CM046381.1, from coordinate 22,031,942 downwards.
TACATATACAAATCCAAATGAGATAATTTTTTTTATAAATTGTACAGAATTTCAAGAAAAACGAAACAAGCTCCATATTGATATTTTTTAAACAGATTTCAAGTTTTAACACTTTTTAACTTTAGCAATTCAAATGTCTCACCAAACGCACAATTCAATTCAAACTCAAATTCTACAATCCAAACCTTAACACTAAATGCATGTTTAATTTTTAAGTATTAACTCAGATAATACTAACTTGTCAAATTGTTACTAGTAGACACAATCTTTTAATTTTAAAAACTTTTCTCTAAAGCAAACTTGCCTCCAAATGAAACAAAGGAAAACAAAGAAACCTTCTATCTGGTGGAGTAATACAAGATACCAACTTCATTCTTAATTTTTAAGTATTAACTCAGATAATAATAACTTATCATATTGTCATCGGTAGATACAATCTTATAATTTTAAAAACTTACCTATTAAAAAAAAAAAAACACATGGCACCACGTGGATTGGTACTTGTACTAAAATTGGTGTCCAAAATATTTTTACCTTTATTATTTTTTTTTTTTCAACACCACACAACATAAATCTCACCAACCTTGAACCTCAACATTATCTTTTAATTATAAAAACTTAACAACTAATATATCACATAGCTCGATACTTAGATAAGAGTTGATATTCATAATATTTTTCTTTTTTTTTTTTCCTCAGAAAACAACACAACAAAACAAAACCGACCTACCTTGGACCTCAAAATCTTTTAGGCTCCGTTTGGTTCATCAGTTTGAGTTAAAAATTTTAAGTTTCAATAGTAATTTTTATTCACTTTTCAGAAAAAACAAAAAATTTTTTCAGAAAAGACAAAAAATTTTTTAGGAAAAGGACAAAAAAATCAGTTCAAACTAATAGTTTGAACCGATCAACCAAACATGCTTTTAATTTCAAAGACTTATCAAATAACAACTCATAGTTTTTTTTTATCAGAAACCAAACAGAAAACAACACAACAAAACAAAACCCACCTACCTTGGCCCTCAACATCACCACCACCACCATTCTCCTTGGCAAACACATGGGAAACGACACAATCCGCCAGCAAAGTAAGCAGAAACCCAACACAAGCCAACATGAACGCGAAGGGGTACTCCTTCGTCGTCAGATCCCGAAAAGTGTCGTTTGCGTCGCTGAGAAAGTGCATCAGCGCCGTGCCCAGAAACACTCCTCCGGCGAACTGCGTCCCCAACACCAAGAACCGCTCGTCCCACTTGAAGAAGTACGGCGACAAGCCGCCGACAAAGGTCCCGACAAAGACCAGAATCAAACACCATATTTTGGTCCGTACTAGGACCTTGGACTGGAGGGAAGGGGAGCGTACGACGCCGTTTTCTTCGTCGTTGTCGTCGTGGTGGCCGCTGTGGGCTGAGGAGGAGAGAGACGAAGAGAGGAGGAGAGAGAAAATGAGGAGAGAAGTGGAAAGACGAGGCATTTTGAAAGGGTGGGAATTAACGGGGTTTGATGTTTTGGTTTGGTTTTGGTTGGAGTTGGTCGGATTCGTACTACATTAGAGAAGATGAAGAGAGAGAAAGAAGAGGTAGAGAGAGGAGAGAGAGTGCTGTACATAAGAAGACAAAAATGGAAACATGTGTTTGTACTGCACAGGTTTGGATTTGTCCTGGTTTAGATTCCAATTGAGAGTTGATTGCACTCACTCTGTTTTTTCTGCGTGGTTTTGTAATTTTCTACGGTAAGAAATTGAGGGAAAAAAAAAAAAAAAAGAGGTTAACTTATCTTAACAAAATAGTAAAACTTTCATGATTTTAAAGGAAAATTACTCGTTTAGTTTCTAAACATTTAAGTTTGTGTAATCTTAGTCTCTAATATTTTTTATACTTGAAATACCCTTAGATTTTTAAAATGTTGCTCTAAATAGTCATTTCGTTAATTTTTTAACGAAATCTGTTAGCAATTTGATCAAAAAATAATACGAACTAGAGGATTTCATTAAAAAATTAACAAAAACAACTGCTATAATAAATTTTTTTTTTATAAATATTTTAGCGTCCTTTTTTATAGCTGCCTCTAGACTATTAAAATATTGTTATAATAGTCATTTTAGTTAATTGTTGGACGAGATGTATTAGTAATTTAGTCAAAAAGTGATGCTAACTAACGGATTTCGTACAGAAATTATCAGAAATGACAATTATAGTAATATTTTGATAGTTTAGAGGCATTCCAACTGAATTAAAAAAAAATCAAGATCAAAGTTGTATAAACTCCAAAGTTTAGAGACCAACCTAACTATTTATCCTTTAAAATATTTAAATTAAATAATCGTGAAAGAAATTTTTATTAGGTGAACAGTCATTTATTAGATGAAAAAAAAAAATCAATTGTCTAAAAAATTATTATTTTCTAGTTTTTACTATAATAGTATATATTTTGAAAACATATTATCTATTTTTATTATTTACTATAAAAATAATATCTACATCTTTCGACAAAAAAAAAGATATATATTTGCACTTTTTGTTGAGTTCATTAAACTTGTATTTTTGTACATAGTTTGAATTCACTCTTCTACATGCGAATTTTTTTATGACAAATAATAGATATCGGTATTGATGTTTTTTAATGTTCGATTGTATTTAAGAGTCATACTAAAATTAAAAATAAAAAGTTAACAAAATATTATAAGTAGATGACATAACGAAATTTGCATCGTTTAAATAGAGTTTTTTATTTTTTATTTTTTATATTTATATTTATATTTATATTTTTATTTTTATTTTTATTGTACTTTACAAAAGGATATATGAAGGACAAGATCCAAAGTGGTTGTAAGTATTGAATTGGAAAATACCTCTTAGTCTTAGGAGGGAAGGGCTATTGGCAAATACCTCTTACCTCAAATATTATTGATATGAAATTTTAATTAATTACAATTCACAAACGACAATAACAATGTGCTAAGCTCAAGTACATGTCAACGAAATTGTTGCACTCTTATTATCACGAAATCATTCGACATTGCTTTTCAAAATAATAAAGGATTATTCATGAATACATTTTCTTGTTAATTATCGGATTCTTATCTGGATGATTATATCTATTTGACCAAACTTGCCACTTTCTCATTATCAAATAATAGTACTTGTATTATAAAACAAAATTTTATGATGTCCCTTCAACAACCCAAAAAAAAAAAAAAAACTACAAAATTTTGAGGTGAGGTCACCCGGATATAATCTTCTTTTTTTTTTTTTTGGTTTGTTTTTTTTTTCTTTTAATATTTTGTAATTGTCAAGGTGTCATGAAACATTTTTAAAAAATGTCATGAATCATTGAAGATACCTTAAAAATTGTTAAAAACAATTTTCTTTAACAAAAGACAAAACAAATGAAACTAGCATGAAAATAGTATAAATATAGTTGGGTGTTGCATATAATCTTAAATTTACATGTTCAAAATCCTTGAGAAATTTACATAATAACATAACAATCCAATGGTAGAGAATCATTGTACCTGGTATCATTTTACGTGGAAAAACTAACTTAACTGTCAAATTATTACCAAGCATACTGTCTGGCTCACCAATTTTAACCTAAACATTTTAACTCAGTTTTTATCTTTTGTTTGAAAAAAATCAACTATTTTTTTTTATTAATTTTTTAAAAATCAATCAACTCAAATCAATCAATCAAATGGGCTTAATTTTTATAAGTTAAAGTCGTATTTCATCAAATGATATTTCATGAATTGAACGCTTTTCTACCAAAAAAAAAAAAAAAGATATTTCCTAAATTTGCATTACAATTCAGTTCTTACCTAGCCCTCTTCCATTTAAGAAAGAACAATAGATAACCCATGAACTTTGCCTGGCACGAGTGTGTTCGATATTGCAAAGAAAAGCCAAAAGACCAAAACAAAATAAAAAATAAAAATAATAAAAGAGTTAATATTGGAACTCGGAATCTTATTAAAGGCTTCAAAGGTCAGTATTCAATCTTCAATCACCGTGCCACGTCATCCACACTAAGATTTTAATTTATTTTAATTTATTTCCCCCTATTTAATTTATATATTTATGCTAACGACAAGAATAACATCAAGAAAACAACATCGTATAGGAAAACGACAACAACGGGAAAAACGGCATCAGAAATTCAAAATAAATTTCATTTTCCTTACAAGTGTTTAACTCTAGCGCATCATGGGAATGGACGGTTGGAAATGAATGATAGGTATTAGATAAATCCTGATCCTGATCATTGGCCTAAAGTCAGCAAAAAACGACAATATAGTAAACTAGAAGGTGGACACACAATTATTCCTGTGCCTTTGCGTAAAGTTTTGCTTCAAATATTTTGATTCCGATTGGATTCCCCTTTATATTCTATGTGTAAAAATGGAGAGAAAATGATAGCCAAACAAGCAACCAAGTGACCAACTATTAAAGAGGAAAACAATTTACCAAAAAATTCGAAGAGGGAAATCACTGATTTTAATTATTTATAACTTATTTGACACTCCGTTTTGATAATGTTTTTTAATTATTGTTTTAAAAAAATAGTTTTTTTCCCACAAAAATTTAAATTTATTTTTCAATTTTTATGATTTAAATACGGGCTTAGTTTTTATTGCTGTCATATTTGTTGTTTCAATAAGGAAAAATTATTGTTATTATCAACAAAATAACTTTTGCTTATTATGATCACCGTCAATAATTCGTTAATATATATTATGTGATAAATATTAAGTGGAATAAAAAAGTTTTTACCTTGCATATTCGTATTATAAGAAAGACCTCTTTCATGAGAATCGGATTTAAGAAATGTTATTGAGGCAATGAAATAGAAAAAAGATTTCACTTTTAAGAGCAAATTTATACAAAAATTCTAATCGATAAAGTATGTGGCACCATGGAATGGAGTAGAAGCAGGAGCAGAAGAGGTAAGAGGATAAGACAGGGTGATGTGTATTGAAAAACGACATTATTGAGAGAAACGACAAGAGAGAGAAGACAACATCAGCATAAAAATGAGAAAAATGCATGACATCAAAATGAATACGACAGAAATTGAACAATTATTTGTAATACACTTAAACATACTATATCCAAGTAAACTAACAGGCTAATAAAAAAATAATAATAAATCAACTAGAATACAACTAATAGAATACGACATCAACATGTTATATCTACAACAATTAATAGAAAACGACAACGAAATGTAAAACGACAATAATTAGAAACGACATCAAAGAACAAACGATGATAAGAAAAAATAAGACAACGCATAATTAGGCAATTCACTTACATACCTGTCGTTTAGACGAGAAATAAGAAAAGACACCAAAGTGAAGCGGCCGGGCAAGATTGAGAAACGGCACTAAACTAAATGACGACACCAAAGAAACGACAATTGAACCAAACAACAACAAAATTTAATTCCATATGGGAGAACAAACTCGAAAAAAATCATGAAAAGCAACAATAACATGAACCTAACGGCAACGAAGAGAAAACAACAATAATTTTAAACCGCACTTGACAAATCAAGTGCACCAACAATGACAATAAGTCACAAACGACAAGAACGGCCAACAGACGCAACAATTGTATCAACAAACATAGAAATATATTTGATGAACCACCAAGACATTAAAAATATATATATATACATGAATGTATATATTTATTTATCTCTGTGTGTGTGACGATAAGCTATATATATGTGTGACGACAAAAAATTAACAAGCGACATCTGTTTTGTGTAACATGTTTCATATCCAAATTGGACATACTCCATACTCCAAGTAGTGCCCTTGGTCTTGTAGTCCATAGACTTTTTATGGAAAATCTGTAATCTCTGCTATAATACTCTATGGATTGACGTCGCTTTTGTACTTTTATGTATTGTTGTCGTTTTTCAATGACTTTGTATGCTGATGTTGATTTCGTTTCCTAAGTTTATTGCGTCTGTATCTTGGTCTAAACTTCTAATTCTTTTCTTTTTGTTTTGTTTTGTTTTTTTTTTTGTTTTTAGTTTTTTTTTAGAGCCATGCCGTTTTTATACTCTTGTTGTTCGTTTTTTCTATTTGGTGTCGTTTCCAGGTACTCTGGTTTTTTCAGGTCATTGTTTCAAAACTTGTTATCGTTTTCATTTTCAGCTAGGGAAAAACCAACTAAAACTTTTTTTAAGATGGCGACCAAGCTCTCTCCTTCCTAATGATGGCGACGGCGACAGGAACGGCGACCAAGCTCCTCCCTCCCCCGCGACGGCGAGCTTCGACCCGCATGTCATCACGCAGATCCATCAAGCTTCCACTAGCCAAGCTTAGATCCCCCACCCGTCGTCTCTCCCATCTCTGGCCAAATCTCGCCGACTCTACTCCCCTCACCCAACCTTGCCACCCGTACCCAAGATCCGGACAAGAAGGGGAATGGTTTTTAGACTCTGAAAAGTCTTATCTCGGAAAAAAAAAAATAAATAAATAAATAAAGAGAGAGAGAGAGAGAGAACTTCATTTTGGGGTTTTGTGTGTAACAGGGTACTTGACTGATTCAAATTTATTAAACCAAAATAATAATAATATTAATAGTAATTGCTTAACTGGTGAGGCTGCACGTCTTCTTCTTCAGAAACTGGTGAGGCTGAACTGGAGGAGTTTAGCCCAAGAATAAACGAAAATCCCTCGGAATATGATACTATTAATACCATTAATAATGCGGCCCAATGTAGATTCACGTTTTTTATTTGTTTGGTCTGCAGTGGCAATTTCGTAATAAGACTTTAAACTAATGTCGTATTTTTGGCATGATTAAATGCACTGCCGAGGGAACAAAAACTAGGGACAAGTGTCAATTGTACAGAGAAAGGGTGAGTTTGACATCTTAACTCAAATTCATGGATTTAAACTCAATTTTTGTCTTTTTCTGAAAAAATTTTTTGTCTTTTCTGAAAAAGTCAATAAAAATTACTATTTAAACTTACAAATCTTAACTCAAACTCATACACCAAACACCCCAGAAACTACAACTGAGAGTGATTTTTCAAGTGTAGGGAGTATTCCTCTTTCCATTCCCGATCTTACAAAATCACTCAAAACCTCATAATATATATGAAACAGTTCAAAATACATCATACATCCAATTTGGATTTGCCAAAATGACATATCATTGAAGCTTGATGCTATGTTTGGTAGGGTGGGAAAGAGGAATGGAGGAAGTGGATTAAGAGAAAAGTAAAAGAACTTGATGGAATTGGTTATTTGGTAAGAATAAAAAGATAATGAAAAGGAAAATAGAATGGACAAATATTGTAATGTATGGTCCACTTTTATATTCCCTATAAAAGTGGGAAGAAAACTAAATTCCATCCAATAATTATCAAAACTACTTTTTTATCCCTGTTTTTAAAGTAAAATAATATATATAAACAAATAAAATAGTAATTACATAACCTTTTATATTCTTTCCTCAGATGATACCAAACATTATAAAGAAAAAACAAAATCTCTCATCTCCCTCTTATTTACTTTCACTTCTATTTTTCCCTAACCAAACATAGGCTAAAAAAATGATATTTTAAACTATAGAACTAATTATTAAGTAAAATATTAACAAGAACTAAGAAGCCAATTATCCTTAATTGGAATCAAAGATATTTTTATATTTTTTTAAAAAATATCGAACAAATAATAATTCTGATCCTGTTTTATTTTATTTTTTTCCTTCACAAAAAATTTGATTTCTACGTAGAAGATGTATCATAGTCTAAGAATATATATTTTTTAATTCTTTTGGTAATTTTTGGTCTACAATGTTGGATATTTGATTTACCTAAAGATCACGAGGGCAAATTCAATCAAAGAAGTTATATTATTAACCACCCAATTAATATATTAATATATATCTATAAACACTAGTTTTTAAATTCGTGTTTCGCACGTGTGGATTTAATGTGTTGATTTTTTTAAAAAAATAAACATAAAAAAGTTTTTTTTTTAATAAAAAATTAATAGATGTTAAAATTTTTAAGAAATTAAATCTTTCTTAAGTTATTTATTGTCTCCTAAAGAGTTTAATAGAGTCAAGTAATCAGTGATTAAAAAGAAACATAACAATTTGAAGAATTGTAAGAAAAATTTTGTTGAGGTATCTTTGAAAAAAGTTATTTTACATAGGGATAAATTGAGAAATTGAAAAGTATTTTAAATGGGCAACTACAAATATGTAAAATTTTTTGGAGAGAAAAAATAAAAACAAAAAATAATACAAAGAAGGAAGTAAACAACGTCAACAAAAAAAAAAGTATAAGATTCCACAACAGTATTATATAGATTTTTTTTGGGTCAGCCATCTCATCGGTACAAATTAAAAAGTATAAGATTCCACAACAGTACTATATAGATTTTTTTTTGGTAAGTCATCTCATCGGTACTAATTAATGGTCCCGTTTGTTTCTATCTATTTCCCACCATTTCAACTATATAAATTTTGTTGGCTATTTAACATGTCTTTGGTTTTTTAAAAATAATATATAATATAAATGTAGATGACTGCTAGGTGTTGTCCCAAGAATAGCTACCCAAGAGGGGGTGAATTGGGTTTTCAAAACTTTTTAAAACCTTTTTTTTTTTTTTTCAATTTTTGGAATGTTCGATGAATAAGTATTGCAATAAAGAGATTGATAATGAGGATAATCAATAACCAAACACACAAATGCAAACACAAGTAAAGAGCAATAAATAAAGAGAGAAAGGGAAGATAAATGCAAACGGATTTTATAGAGGTTTGGTGAAAAGCTTAATCCTCTGTCGCTTCACTATATTGCTCGTCTTTTCGGCACGAACACTCCAATATAAGTCAGTGAAACTTTTTCTACCCAAGACACACCAAACCTTTTACAAACACGTCGACTCTAACTATGGATGCTGACTATGCAAACCCGCCAAATTATAAGGTATTGGCAACCCATACAAATGAATCTAAGAAATTGGAAGAATTGAAAATTACAACTCAACTAGACAAAGATGAATACAATTTTAAACCCTAGAAGAATTGTGAGCACTCAAAGAATGTGAGATATAGTTGGCTCAAGAGTGAATGAGAGATGAAAAAGAGGGTTTTTTGCAAATGTAAGCTTTTCAAGAGATTTCCATAAGTTTAGAGTAATATCCTTTCATCAATTACCATAAAAAGACCTCCCCTTTTATAGCCAAAAACCATTTGAAACTTTGAAACATCGTTGTGTAACAGTAAGAAAAAAAAAAAGCTGTTTTTATAGTACTGGTTGACTAGATGCCCTTGTATGATTGACTGATAAAGATCGAGAGCAAAGCTCTGTTTCTGGATCCATTCGATTGACCAGTCCCATTGGGCATCTGATTGACCGGACCCATTGGGATGGTTGACCAGACAGAGGCATAACCTCTTTCTTTCCTGTTTTTGACACCAAAAAATGTTCTACAGCAATGACCACGCAATTTAATAATATGATGGAGTTAAAAACAATTTTCAGCACACTTTAGAAAAATGTATCAATAAGGTTCTAAAACAATTTAAAAGCACTAAGAATTTTCTAAAGTGTGTGTGTGCACATGTAAGACCCGAAATTTTGAAGACTTATAATCTCCTTGTTCATAAGGAATTAAAGTCTAATTTATGTATCAATGATGTGTTATATGAAAAATTATGAATAATAATGAAAAATTCATAATTTTATCTAAACGATGTTCGAGTCCTCATTTAATGATTTTGAGACTCAATTAATGTTTTACTAGTCAAGAATGAAGTTTTTAAAGAAAAAAAGAACGAAAAAGGATGAAATTTGACAAAAGTCAAAGGTTTGACCAAAAGTCAAAGGGTTGACCAAAAAGTCAAAGTTTGACCGGGACGGATCACAACGTCGACTTTACAAGTATGATGAAGGAATATGGAAAGAATCTCCGAAAATGGAGTTTTATAAGCCGTAAATCCACCCTAGAAAAATCAAGCACACCGAAAAAGGATTAAGGGCAAAAAGGTCTCCGAAAAATTGGAGAAAGAGAGTTTCGGTCCAAAAATTTAATGGAATAATTTTTGGATCAAAATATAAAATAAGAATGCTCATCACAATATTAAAAATAACGGTAGAACGCGAAAGGAGCTGTGTAAGACCGAAATGGCCAAACGAGGCCTTAGAAGAGTTAGTGGAAGATGGTATTTTTGTAACCACAGCACCATTCCCTAACCAAAAAAAATTGGAATGCAATGGCAGCCCTAACTCCCCCTTTAAATTCGGCCAACTAGCAAGGAAAAGAAAGGAAACTAGTTTGGTTTTGGTGACTAAATGTCTAACCAAAGTTCAACCAAACAAGGACACTTGCACATGGCTTCCACTCCCCCACTTTTTCAGCTGCCAACCACCCCACTAGCAGCCCCTTTTCTCTCCCAAAAGTCCGGATTCAACACCCCTCAAAATCCCCTAGATTTTGGCTAAAAGCTTGGACAAGAAAGACAAGACTTAAAGCCTTGATTCAAGGCAAGCAAACCCACCTTTTTCTCTTCTCAATGCAGCCAAACCACTACTCTTTCTTCAGAAATTTTGAAGCCAAAACCGTGGGAGAGTGTGACGCCCCCTTACTACGTAGGGCTGTCACTCCTTATTTTACTTACTTACTTGAAAATTTGGGGATATATTTTTTTTTTTTTGACTTTCTTTTTTTTTTCTTCAACATACATATATATATTTTTCATTTTGAAACTTACTTGTAAAACATTCGTCTTTAGTAACTTTTCATTACTACTCAAGTAAACGTTTACTTGAGGTATTTAGTTCCAAAATACGATAAAGCATAATTTGTCTTTATCATACATGCTTCTATACAAAACTTCTTTACATCAAAAGATTTGCGGAAACAATGCGTAGTGGTATCCATACCGCCCCCGTCTGCCGCCACATCGCTCCAACAATGCCCAACATTAAGCTGTGGGTTTCTTACCTACAGTATGAAATATAACTTGATGAGCTTTCGCCCAGTAAGCACAAACATAATCTCACAAAACATTTAAATCATCATGAAAAACATTCATTTATCATATGCATATGCGTGAACCAATTATGTTCCATTTATGCATTTCATTAACTTTCTTATCTTTCTTATGGGCCCCTTAGTGTACGTACCCTTGAAATTATAGCGCGCCTCTAGATACAGTTAGATGGGATTGCAAGTCCCTAACTGCTCTAGGAACATAAGTGATTACACCCTCTTACATAAACGAGAGGGCGAATCCATAATTTATCATAAAAATCCTCCACCTTGGTGGAGGTTGGTACGACACTTTACTTGTGACTTCTTACCATGTTATTTATCTTTAGTGAACATACCTTATGATGTCACTATATGATAACATACCTTTCATTTCATTAATAACATGGCATGGCATTCTTTTCGTTCATAGCATTTGCAAACATGACATTTTTATAAACATGACATTTTGCACATATAGCACTATTATCATCTTTTGCAAAAATAGCACTTTTTATCAACATAGCATTTTACGAAAATAGCACCTTTTATAAATATGGCATTTCGCAAAAATAGCACTTTTCATCAACATAGCATTTTACGAAAATAGCACCTTTTATAAATATGGCATTTCGCAAAAATAGCACTTTTAATAAAACATGGCATTTCACAGATATAGCACACGACATATTGCAGCGCATTTGAAAACTACATACTTGAACATAATTTACTAGTTTTCATACTGCAGGTGAGGTTTGTACTTACCTCTAGTGCCGTGTTCCTTTAGAATTGCGTCCTTTCGATCGTCGGCAACCGCAATTCACTTTCCTGATATATCCAAAATATAGGATCAGGATCTTTTCGTAAGGTGTTGGTGACCTACCAACACTCATATTTACTTTTGGTTGTATGTCCCCTATTCATAAAATCCATCTAGGCCATTTTTATCCCTATTCTTTATTGAACTTGGATAAATCCTTATGAGGTTACATTGGGTAACCTTTTTGGGTTAGAGCCTTGTTCTCTTATTGGGCTTTGTTTACATATCTATGTTATTGGGTTATTTCCTTGAACCCATTAAATCTTAACCCAATACACTTGTGGGTATCCTTTAGGGTTATGTTGGGTAACCCTTATGGTTAACCTTGATTAACCTTGGGTCAACCTCTTGTCAACTCTTGGTTATCCTTAGGTATGTAACTCGGATCTAATATCCGGTTACCGTTCGTAATCGGCTTGTTCACCAATTTTACTATAAAATTCCTCTTCATTATTTTTTTGGAAAATCTTGTGCAATTTACTTCCCAAAAATCCTTCATTCTTTTATAAAAATTCTAACTCCTTTTTGTTAGAAAATTCCTTAGCTTAAATTTATTATTTTCTTCAACTTGCAAATGTTTGGTTGAAATCCTCTTTTTTTCTTTTCTTTATGGAAAAAATGTGAATTTCAAACCCGAGCCCTTAAAATCCATGGTTTTCGAAATAATTATTTTATAAAATCATTTGAGGTCGGAAACCACATTTGGAATGGTTTCCGATGCTAAAATGACCATTTTGGAACACTTCATTACTTTTCTAGAAAAGATTTTCGTGAGATTCATTTATTGGTTTTCGGACTCTCTGCGCGCCTCTCACAAAACGCGCCCAGTTTAAAAATCGGTTCGGAATCTGAAAAACTTTTCTTCACGAAAGTTGTAGCTATCGAAAAATGATAGAACTTTCATGTTTTGCACAAAATCTAGTTCGGCCTAGATCAGTACCAGTTTTTATTTGAAAACGGGTTAAGTCTGGAAAACTGTGTGGAGAACGTTCCAGAGTTCAGCCACGGGTTTCGAGTAAAACGAAGGCCTTTGGAGCCTTATTTCGCGATTCTGTCCGCGTTGTCCTCTAGGAAAAGTTGTTCCGAACAACTTTTGTGTTTTAACTTTTTCCTCATTCGGCCTCTAAGGGCATGATATTTCCATTTTCCCGAAACTGCTCGGGTTCGAACCCGAACTGGCAGTGTTGAGTGTTGTGTTCGGTTTACGTCTTAAGCTAGCATGCAATAAGTGGATTGCCTTGGCAGATTTTTGGCCTAACCTTATGGGACATACAACCTATCTTCTAGCATGAAAAATCCATCATTTTCATGCACAAATTTTTAAAGCAACAAGCATAGAAAAATTAGCCAACCAACCCTAACCTATCAAGCACATACACACCATAAATAGGGCCGAAAATTAAATGGACTTATGTCCTTACAAATCTCTTGAATCAACCTTAAAAACACTTAAATAAAGCTTAGATTTAAGGTGGTTTGAGAGATTTTACCTCAACCCAAGTTAGGGTTTTGAAATCCAAAATCTTCCTTGGTTCCTTGTCTTGCTCTAGCCCACGGTTTCTTCCAAGAAATGCATCCAAAAATTTTTGTTGTTAGCTCTTCTTGCTTCTAACCAAAAACCTAAAATCTCATGAAGGAAAACCAAGTTTTTCTCTTACCTTTTTCTTGTCTTCCTTGTTCGGATTCCTTCCCCTAGAGCTCACCAAAAAATATTTCAAATCCTTCCTAGCTTGGCTCACGGTTTTGAGTAAAAAAAATGAGATCCAAGAGATCTTTTATTAGCTTTTTCTCAACTCAAACCGAGCATGATCAAAGGAGAAATCCAAGAATTTTTTTTCAAGATTCACTTACCTCTTCTCTCTTGCTTGGTTCGGCTATCCCCTTGGTGGATACACCAAAAATCTTCTCACTTTCTTGCTCCCTCTCTTGTTCGGCCAACACACTCCAAAACTCACCAAACTTTTTCTCAATTTTCTCTAGCTCTCTTCTCTCTCTCTCCCACGTTTGTGCTGAAAATTTTTCTGAAGAGGGGTGTATGAGTTGGCTGCTTTGGGAAGAGAAATGGAAGAGGTTACTTGCCTCAAAACAAGGCTTTATGTCTAGTCATTTCTCTTCCTTGGTGCAGCCGGATTCAAGGGCTGAAAGTGGGTGATTGCAGCCGGATTTTTGGGGTTGAAAAGGCATGGATTTGACTCATTTTTTGTTCAACAAAAATGGCTAGAGAGTGGAGGGATTTGATGGATGGGAGTGGTTGCACCTTTTCCTTGATTTAAGGCTTGATGTCTAGCCTTTGTTCTCATTATTCTTTTCTTCTTTGATCAGCCAAATCCAAGGGGAGGGGATGGCTGCTTGGTTACCGAAAATTAGAGGGTGAGGAGGGACATGTGTCCTCTCTTGGTTAGTCCTAGAGATCTCACAAATTTTCTCCCATGTTGTTCAACTTTTTGGTCCTTAAATCATGGCTTTATGTCTTGTTTCCATTGATTTTCTTTTCTTTCTTCTTTGATCAGCCGAATATGGGAAGAGAGGCTGCCATTTGTAGTCTTGAGTTAGTGGAGGGTGATATCAAGGGTTGATGTCATCTTCCACTAGCTCTCACAATGCCTTGTTTGACCATTTCGATTTTTACAGCTCCTTTCGCGCTCTACCGTTATTTCCAACACTGTAATGAGCATTCTTATTTTATATTTTGATCCAAAAATTATTCCATGTAAATTTGGACCGAAACTCTCTTTCTCCAATTTTTCGGGGACCTCTTTGCCCTTAATTCTTTTTCGGTGTGCTTGATTTTTCTAGGGTGGATTTACGGCTTATAAAACTTCATTTTGGAGATTCTTTTCATATTCCTTCATCATACTTGTAAAGTCGACGTTGTGACCTGTTCCTGTCAAACTTTGACTTTTTGGTCAACCCTTTGACTTTTGGTCAAACCTTTGACTTTTGTCAAATTTCATCATTTTTCGTTCTTCTTTCTTTAAAAAAACTTCATTCTTGGCTAGTAAAACATTAATTGAGTCTCAAAATCATTAAATGAGGACTCGAACATCGTTTAGATAAAATTATGAATTTTCATTATTATTCATAATTTTTCATATAACACATCATTGATACGTAAATTAGACTTTAATTCCTTATGAACAAGGAGATTACAAGTCTTCAAAATTTCGGGTCTTACAACCTACCCTCCTTAAAAGATTTTCGTCCTCGAAAATTAGAACAAATCGGGGTAGTCTCTCTTCATGTCTTCTTCTCGTTCCCACGTCGCTTCTTCGATGTGGCGGTTTCTCCATAGTACCTTGACTAGAGGGATAACCTTATTCCTTAACACTTTTTCTTCTCGTGCCAAAATCTGGACTGGCTTCTCCTCATAAGTCAAATCTTCTCGAACCTCGATCGGTTCATGCTCGATTACGTGTGAGGGATCCGGAACATACTTCTTTAGCATTGATACATGGAACACATTGTGCACATATGCTAATTCTTGAGGTAAAGCCAACTTGTAGGCTACGTTCCCAACTCTTTCGAGTATCTCGAACGGCCCTATATACCTTGGGCTTAATTTCCCCTTCTTTCCGAATCGCATAACTCCCTTAAACGGAGCGACTTTGAGGAAAACCAAGTCTCCTACTTCAAATTCGAGAGGTCTTCGGCGCTTGTCGGCATAGCTCTTTTGCCGGCTAAATGCAGTCTCCATCCTTTGTCGTATGAGCTTCACGTTTTCTGTGGTCTTTCGAATGAAGTCCGTAGATACAAGCTCTTTTTCTCTTGTTTCATACCAGTGGACTGGAGATCTACATTTTTCTTCCATATAAAGCTTCATAAGGAGCCATTCCAATTGAAGCGTGAAAACTGTTGTTGTACGAGAATTCAATCAAAGGAAGTTTCTTATCCCAAGTTCCCTTGAAATCCATCACCCCAAGCTCGCAACATGTCTTCTAAGGTTTGAATGGTCCTTTCTGATTGTCCATCTGTTTGTGGGTGAAAAGCTGTACTAAATGAAAGCTTGGTACCCATTGCTTCATGTACGCTCTTCCAAAATTTTGAAGTGAAGCGACCGTCGCGATCCGAGATTATCGTCTTCGGAATTCCATGATAGCGAACGATCTGAGCCACGTACAATTCTGCCAACTGTTCCACAGAGAAGCTGAGCTTGATGGCTATAAAGTGTGCCGACTTTGTTAATCGGTCAACGACCACCCAAATAGCGTCGTTGCCGCTAGGAGTTCGAGGCAGACCAACCACGAAGTCCATCGTCACTTGGTCCCATTTCCATTCTGGGATGGAAATTTTCTGTAGTTCTCCTCCTGGACGTTGGTGTTCCGCCTTTACTTTTTGACAAGTAAGGCACTTACTGACAAAAGTAGCAACGTCATTCTTCATCTTGGGCCACCAAAAGCTCTCCTTTAAGTCTTTATACATCTTTGTGGCTCCGGGATGGACAGAATACGGGGTCTCGTGAGCTTCCTCCATGATCTTTTCCTTCAATTTTTCCTCGTTAGGAATGCATAGTCTATTCTTTTGGTAGAGTATGCCCTCATCAGATATGTGGAAATCGGACTCCTTTCCTTCTAAAACCTCCTTTTTCATCCTAAGCAGCGAGACATCAGCTTCTTGACGTTCCTTCATGCCATCCAAAATAGTAGGCTGGAAGGTTAGAGCAGTTAATCTTCCCGTAATGAGCTCGATCCTGGCTTCCATTAGCTCTTTTTGAAGAGGCTCGGTCAATGACTTGATCGACATCATCGAGGAAGAAGACTTCCGACTTAGGGCATCGGCCACCTTGTTAGCCTTCCCGGGATGGTATCGGATATCTATGTCGTAGTCCTTAACCAATTCGAGCCATCTTCTTTGCCTCATGTTAAGCTCCTTCTGTGTGAAGATGTACTTCAAACTCTGATGGTCCGTGTACACTTCGCATTTTGTGCCGTAGAGGTAGTGCCTCCAAATCTTTAAGGCAAAAACTACCGCCGCAAGCTCCAAATCGTGCGTCGGATAGTTCTTCTCGTGTTCCTTGAGCTGTCGTGAAGCATAGGCGATCACCTTTCCGTTCTGCATAAGCACGGCGCCCAACCCTATCTTGGAAGCATCGCTGTAAATCACGAAGTTTTCTTCCTCCACAACCGGGATTGTGAGGATTGGAGCGCTCGTCAACTTGCTTTTGAGCTCTTGGAAGTGCTCTTCACACTTATTTGTCCACTCGTATGCCTTGCCTTTTCTTGTGAGTGCGGTAAGTGGCGCCGCTATTTTAGCAAATCCCTCGACGAATCGTCGGTAATAGCCCGCTAGTCCGAGGAAACTGCGCACTTCGGTGACATTTTTGGGGGCTGGCCACTTACTTACCGCCTCGATCTTGGCCGGATCTACGGATATGCCTTCTTTGAGACTACATGTCCAAGGAAATGACCTTTTCCAACCAAAACTCGCACTTGGAGAACTTGGCGTAAAGCTGATTTTGCTTCAAAATCCGTAGTGCAATCCTTAGATGCTCTTCGTGCTCCTCTTTCGACCTTGAATAGATCAGAATGTCGTCTATGAAGACAATGACAAACTTGTCTAGATAGTCCTTAAATACTCGATTCATCAGGTCCATGAAGGCGGCTGGTGCATTTGTCAGTCCGAACGGCATCACAAGGAACTCGTAGTGTCCATATCGGGTGCGAAACGCCGTTTTCGGAACGTCTCCTTCCTTGATTCGGAGCTGGTGATATCCCGATCGTAGATCAATCTTCGAAAAGACTGAGGCTCCTTTCAGTTGGTCGAACAAATCGTCGATCCTGGGCAACGGATACTTGTTCTTGATGGTGATCTTGTTCAACTCCCGATAATCGATGCACATTCTTAGAGTGCCGTCCTTCTTCTTAACAAACAACACCGGGGCTCCCCATGGTGAATAGCTTTGTCTGATGAATCCTTTATCTAGGAGCTCCTTCAACTGGACTTGCAATTCCTTGAGTTCGGCAGGCGCCATCCTATACGGTGCCTTGGATACGGGTGCCGATCCTGGAAGTAACTCAATCTCAAAAGAGATTTCTCGTTCTGGTGGCAATCCTGGCAATTCTTCAGGAAAAACGTCCACAAATTCCTTGACGATCAATACATCTTCCGGCTTACCTTCGGTCTCTAGCGTCTTATCCACCGTATTGGCTAGAAATCTCGTGCATCCTTCAGCCAATAACTTTCTAGCCTTTAATGCCGAAATAAACATCTTCGGCTGCTTCGGGGTCGATCCTCTAAAGATGAATTCCTTTCCCCAACTGGCTTGAACGTAACGGCACGACGCTGGCAGTCGATAACCGCGTTGTACTTTCCTAGGAAGTCCATACCCAGGATGACGTCGTAGTCGTATAAATCGATGACGATTAGGTTGACGTACATCTCTCTACCGCATATGATTATTGGAACATGGCGTATCCAATAATCAGACAACAAGATTTCCCCGGAGGGTAATGCAGTACGAAAGGTTCTTCCAATTTTCTCATTATCTCTACCTAGTTTCTTAGCAAACCTAGGTGATGTGAATGAATGCGTAGCTCCAGAATCAATCAACACATAAGCATCTTGTTGGGCAAAAGGAAGCTGACCTGTCACCACCGTGGACGGTCCAGCTTGAGCATCCTCCTTTGTGTAGGCATAGATGCGCCCTTGCGGTTCTGGAGCTTCAGCTCGGCCTTGGGGAACTGCAGGTCCTTCAAGCTTCATCTGCACAGCGTGCAACTGACTTCCCTGGCCCCGCTGGTAATTCTGCTGGTGTTGGACATTGGCATTGCAGTTCTTGGCAAAGTGGCCTTCCTTGCCACACAGGTAACAGCGGTTCGTCCCTGCCCGGCAGTCTCCCGGGTGCTTCCTCCCACATTTCTGGCAAGGGGGAGTTCCACTGTTGTCAGGGGCGTTCTTCTTCTGGGGAGGATTCTGTTGACTCCCTTGCCCTCCAGCATTCCATTTTCTTTTCTGCTGGGGGTTGCCATACGGCTTGTTGCCGCCGCGTTGACCAGAAGGTCCTCCTTGACCTTTCTGCTGTGATGGTTGGCCGGGCTTGGTCTGATTCTGCCTGGCTAGTGCCCTTTCTTCATTCTTTTCCTTGAAAAATTTGAGCCCGTTGAGCCTTGTTCTGGCCGACCCAGTATTCGGCTCGAACTGCTCGACTGACGCACTCGGCAACAGTGAGCGGTGGCTGAGGGCCACTGCTGATAAGTACGGCTAAGTCTGGCCGGAACATCTTCATCATCTTCCTTACTTTGTCCTTCTCAGAACTGATGAGTTGAGGGCAGAGACGGGCGAGCTGTTCAAACCTTCTCACCGCTTCAGCCACTGTCAAATTTCCCTGACGGAAATTGGTGAACTCATCCTGTTGAGTCTCCATCACTTCCGTGTTGAAGTATTTCTCACGGAATTCTTCCACGAAGTCATCCCATGTCATCTGGGTGACGTCTCTTCTGATCTGAACTGTCTCCCACCATAATCGGGCGTCCTTCTTCAGCATGAATGACGCACAGAGGACTCTTTCTCTATCATCGAGTCCGAGGAAGTTCAGAGAAACTTGGAGATTGATGAGCCAGTTGTCGGCTTCGATCGGGTCCATTGATCATTCGAATTCTGGCGCCTTCATGCGCCGAAATTCGTGGTACAGCTCTGCCGGGGTTCTAGCTCGAGGAGCTGGCGGAGCAGCTACCGGCGCCATAGGTGCTTCTTGGGCCTCAGGGTGTTCCGGAATTACTGGTTCCTCCTCGGGGAATTCCGGTACCGCTGGTTGCTCTTCAGGTGCCGGTGGTACCCTGACTCGGTGGTCCTTGGTTCTGTTGGGCTATTTGAGCCCTAAGCCCACCTATTTCTCGCTGTTGGGCGAGCATCATCTCTCTCAGCTCGTTCAGTTGGGCTGTGAGATCGACATTTTGGACCGGTGCCGTTCGACGTCTTGGTGGCATGGTTCTGTATAGAAGTAACAAAACAGGCTTCTTATTTTCAAAACTTTCATAAAATCATATCTTTTATACAGAACCATAATCTTCATTTCATAATCATAGTTTTTAGGAAAATACATAATTTCCTCATCATGGGCATACATTATTTACTTTACCACCACCGAACTAGGCACAATCCAACGTCATTCTCACAACCAACCTTTCCATTGCAAATCATCGATATGCGTTGAATACAAAATCTAATTCTAAGCGTAAGAAAATAATTTAACTTACTTGGACTATTGCAGAACGATGCGGAGCGAGACGAAGTAGGCTGGCAGGATACCGCTCTGATACCAACTCTGTGACGCCCCCTTACTACGTAGGGCTGTCACTCCTTATTTTACTTACTTACTTGAAAATTTGGGGATATATTTTTTTTTTTTGACTTTCTTTTTTTTTTTTCTTCAACATACATATATATATTTTTCATTTTGAAACTTACTTGTAAAACATTCGTCTTTAGTAACTTTTCATTACTACTCAAGTAAACGTTTACTTGAGGTATTTAGTTCCAAAATACGATAAAGCATAATTTGTCTTTATCATACATGCTTCTATACAAAACTTCTTTACATCAAAAGATTTGCGGAAACAATGCGTAGTGGTATCCATACCGCCTCGTCTGCC
The DNA here is from genome assembly GCA_025413485.1 of Ficus microcarpa. Lineage (NCBI taxonomy): Eukaryota > Viridiplantae > Streptophyta > Magnoliopsida > Rosales > Moraceae > Ficus > Ficus microcarpa. Next base: position 22,011,529 of record CM046381.1, on the reverse strand, counting down.
GCCACATCGCTCCAACAATGCCCACATTAAGCTGTGGGTTTCTTACCTACAGTATGAAATATAACTTGATGAGCTTTCGCCCAGTAAGCACAAACATAATCTCACAAAACATTTAAATCATCATGAAAACATTCATTATCATATGCATATGCGTGAACCAATTATGTTCCATTTATGCATTTCATTAACTTTCTTATCTTTCTTATGGGCCCCTTAGTGTACGTACCCTTGAAATTATAGCGCGCCTCTAGATACAGTTAGATGGGATTGCAAGTCCCTAACTGCTCTAGGAACATAAGTGATTACACCCTCTTACATAAACGAGAGGGCGAATCCATAATTTATCATAAAAATCCTCCACCTTGGTGGAGGTTGGTACGACACTTTACTTGTGACTTCTTACCATGTTATTTATCTTTAGTGAACATACCTTATGATGTCACTATATGATAACATACTTTCATTTCATTAATAACATGGCATGGCATTCTTTTCGTTCATAGCATTTGCAAACATGACATTTTTATAAACATGACATTTTGCACATATAGCACTATTATCATCTTTTGCAAAAATAGTACTTTTTATCAACATAGCATTTTACGAAAATAGCACCTTTTATAAATATGGCATTTCGCAAAAATAGCACTTTTCATCAACATAGCATTTTACGAAAATAGCACCTTTTATAAATATGGCATTTCGCAAAAATAGCACTTTTAATAAAACATGGCATTTCACAGATATAGCACACGACATATTGCAGCGCATTTGAAAACTACATACTTGAACATAATTTACTAGTTTTCATACTGCAGGTGAGGTTTGTACTTACCTCTAGTGCCGTGTTCCTTTAGAATTGCGTCCTTTCGATCGTCGGCAACCGCAATTCACTTTCCTGATATATCCAAAATATAGGATCAGGATCTTTTCGTAAGGTGTTGGTGACCTACCAACACTCATATTTACTTTTGGTTGTATGTCCCCTATTCATAAAATCCATCTAGGCCATTTTTATCCCTATTCTTTATTGAACTTGGATAAATCCTTATGAGGTTACATTGGGTAACCTTTTTGGGTTAGAGCCTTGTTCTCTTATTAGGCTTTGTTTACATATCTATGTTATTGGGTTATTTCCTTGAACCCATTAAATCTTAACCCAATACACTTGTGGGTATCCTTTAGGGTTATGTTGGGTAACCCCTTATGGTTAACCTTGATTAACCTTGGGTCAACCTCTTGTCAACTCTTGGTTATCCTTAGGTATGTAACTCGGATCTAATATCCGGTTACCGTTCGTAATCGGCTTGTTCACCAATTTTACTATAAAATTCCTCTTCATTATTTTTTTTGGAAAATCTTGTGCAATTTACTTCCCAAAAATCCTTCATTCTTTTTATAAAAATTCTAACTCCTTTTTGTTAGAAAATTCCTTAGCTTAAATTTATTATTTTCTTCAACTTGCAAATGTTTGGTTGAAATCCTCTTTTTTTCTTTTCTTTATGGAAAAAATGTGAATTTCAAACCCGAGCCCTTAAAATCCATGGTTTTCGAAATAATTATTTTATAAAATCATTTGGGGTCGGAAACCACATTTGGAATGGTTTCCGATGCTAAAATGACCATTTTGGAACACTTCATTACTTTTCTAGAAAAGATTTTCGTGAGATTCATTTATTGGTTTTCGGACTCTCTGCGCGCCTCTCACAAAACGCGCCCAGTTTAAAAATCGGCTCGGAATCTGAAAAACTTTTCTTCACGAAAGTTGTAGCTATCGAAAAATTCTAGAACTTTCATGTTTTGCACAAAATCTAGTTCGGCCTAGATCAGTACCAGTTTTTATTTGAAAACGGGTTAAGTCTGGAAAACTGTGTGGAGAACGTTCCAGAGTTCAGCCACGGGTTTCGAGTAAAAAGAAGGCCTTTGGAGCCTTATTTCGCGATTCTGTCTGCGCTGTCCTCTAGGAAAAGTTGTTCCGAACAACTTTTGTGTTTTAACTTTTTCCTCATTCGGCCTCTAAGGGCATGATATTTCCATTTTCCCGAAACTGCTCGGGTTCGAACCCGAACTGGCAGTGTTGAGTGTTGTGTTCGGTTTACGTCTTAAGCTAGCATGCAATAAGTGGATTGCCTTGGCAGATTTTTGGCCTAACCTTATGGGACATACAACCTATCTTCTAGCATGAAAAATCCATCATTTTCATGCACAAATTTTTAAAGCAACAAGCATAGAAAAATTAGCCAACCAACCCTAACCTATCAAGCACATACACACCATAAATAGGGCCGAAAATTAAATGGACTTATGTCCTTACAAATCTCTTGAATCAACCTTAAAAACACTTAAATAAAGCTTAGATTTAAGGTGGTTTGAGAGATTTTACCTCAACCCAAGTTAGGGTTTTGAAATCCAAAATCTTCCTTGGTTCCTTGTCTTGCTCTAGCCCACGGTTTCTTCCAAGAAATGCATCCAAAAATTTTTGTTGTTAGCTCTTCTTGCTTCTAACCAAAAACCTAAAATCTCATGAAGGAAAACCAAGTTTTTCTCTTACCTTTTTCTTGTCTTCCTTGTTCGGATTCCTTCCCCTAGAGCTCACCAAAAAAATATTTCAAATCCTTCCTAGCTTGGCTCACGGTTTTGAGTAAAAAAAATGAGATCCAAGAGATCTTTTATTAGCTTTTTCTCAACTCAAACCGAGCATGATCAAAGGAGAAATCCAAGAATTTTTTTCAAGATTCACTTACCTCTTCTCTCTTGCTTGGTTCGGCTATCCCCTTGGTGGATACACCAAAAATCTTCTCACTTTCTTGCTCCCTCTCTTGTTCGGCCAACACACTCCAAAACTCACCAAACTTTTTCTCAAATTTTCTCTAGCTCTCTTCTCTCTCTCTCCCACGTTTGTGCTGAAAATTTTTCTGAAGAGGGGTGTATGAGTTGGCTGCTTTGGGAAGAGAAATGGAAGAGGTTACTTGCCTCAAAACAAGGCTTTATGTCTAGTCATTTCTCTTCCTTGGTGCAGCCGGATTCAAGGGCTGAAAGTGGGTGATTGCAGCCGGATTTTTGGGGTTGAAAAGGCATGGATTTGACTCATTTTTTGTTCAACAAAAATGGCTAGAGAGTGGAGGGATTTGATGGATGGGAGTGGTTGCACCTTTTCCTTGATTTAAGGCTTGATGTCTAGCCTTTGTTCTCATTATTCTTTTCTTCTTTGATCAGCCGAATCCAAGGGGAGGGGATGGCTGCTTGGTTACCGAAAATTAGAGGGTGAGGAGGGACATGTGTCCTCTCTTGGTTAGTCCTAGAGATCTCACAAATTTTCTCCCATGTTGTTCAACTTTTTGGTCCTTAAATCATGGCTTTATGTCTTGTTTCCATTGATTTTCTTTTCTTTCTTCTTTGATCAGCCGAATATGGGAAGAGAGGCTGCCATTTGTAGTCTTGAGTTAGTGGAGGGTGATATCAAGGGTTGATGTCATCTTCCACTAGCTCTCACAATGCCTTGTTTGACCATTTCGATTTTTACAGCTCCTTTCGCGCTCTACCGTTATTTCCAACACTGTAATGAGCATTCTTATTTTATATTTTGATCCAAAAATTATTCCATGTAAATTTGGACCGAAACTCTCTTTCTCCAATTTTTCGGGGACCTCTTTGCCCTTAATTCTTTTTCGGTGTGCTTGATTTTTCTAGGGTGGATTTACGGCTTATAAAACTTCATTTTGGAGATTCTTTTCATATTCCTTCATCATACTTGTAAAGTCGACGTTGTGACCTGTTCCTGTCAAACTTTGACTTTTTGGTCAACCCTTTGACTTTTGGTCAAACCTTTGACTTTTGTCAAATTTCATCATTTTTCGTTCTTCTTTCTTTAAAAAAACTTCATTCTTGGCTAGTAAAACATTAATTGAGTCTCAAAATCATTAAATGAGGACTCGAACATCGTTTAGATAAAATTATGAATTTTCATTATTATTCATAATTTTTCATATAACACATCATTGATACGTAAATTAGACTTTAATTCCTTATGAACAAGGAGATTACAAGTCTTCAAAATTTCGGGTCTTACAGAGAGAGAGAGGAAGAGAATAGGAGAGTTTGAGAGCTAGAAAAATTCTGAAGAACCCATTTGGAGTGCACGGATTTGAGAGAGAAAAGTGAGCAGAAAATTTTGGTGAATCCACCAAGAGGAAGCCGACCAAGAGCAAGAGAGAAAGAGGAAAAAGAGGTGAGTAACTCTTGAAAATTTTTGGAGGTTTTCAACCTTGTTAATGCACGGTTTTGAGACAAGAAAAAGCTAACATAAAGATCTCTTGGATCTCATTTTTTTGTGTCAAACCCGTGAGCCAAGCAAGGAGGAGATTGAGAGAAAATTTTTTTGGTGATTCTTCAAGGAGGTAGCCGAACCAAGCAAGAGGAGAAAAGGTGAGGAAAAATTTGATTTTTCTTTTTGTGATCTTGGATTTTCCTCTTGTAAATGGTCGGTTTTGGAGGCAGCCAAAGAGCTAACAAAAATAAAATTTTGGATGCATTCTTCATGAAGAAACCGAGGGCTAGAGCAAGTCAAGGAACCAAGGAAGATTTTGGGATTTCAAAACCCTAACTTGGGTTGAGGTAAATCTCTTAAACCCCTTGGATCTAAGCTTTATTTAAGTGTTTTTAAGGTTGGATCAAGAGATTTGTAAGGACATAAGTCCATTTAATTTTCGGCCCTATTTATGGTGTGTATGTGCTTGATAGGTTAGGGTTGGTTGGCTGATTTTTCTATGCTTGTTGCTTTAAAAATTTGTGCATGAAAATGATGGATTTTTCATGCTAGAAGATAGGTTATATGTCCCATAAGATTAGGCCGAAAATCAGCCAAAACAACCCACTTATTGTATGCTAGCTTAAGAGGTAAACCGGAGTAACTCACCAAGCTGCCAGTTCGGTTTCGAACCGGAGCAGTTTTGGAAAAACGAAAATATAAGGCCTCTAGAGGCCAAACGGGGAAAAACTCAAAACACGAAAGTTGTTCGGAACAACTTTTCCTAGAGGACAACGCAGACAGAATCTCGAAATAAGGCTCCAAAGGCCTTCGTTTTACTCGAAACCCGTGGCTGAACCTGGGACGTTCTCCACACAGTTTTCCAGAACTAACCCGTTTTCAAATAAAAACTGGTACTGATCTAGGCCGAACTAGATTTTGTGCAAAACACGAAAGTTCTAGCATTTTTCGATAGCTACAACTTTTGTGAAGAAAAGTTTTTCAGATTCCGAGCCGATTTTTAAACTGGGCGCGTTTTGTGAGAGACGCGCAGAGAGTCCGAAAACTAGCAAATGAATCTCACGAAAATCTTTTCTAGAAAAATCATGAAGTGTTCCAAAATGGTCTTTTTAGCATCGGAAACCATTCCAAAGGTGGTTTCCGACCCCAAATGATTTTATAAAAGATTTGTTTCGAAAACCATAAATTTTAAAGGGCTCGGGTTTGAAATTCACATTTTCCATAAAGAAAAGAAAAAAAGAGGGTTTCAACCAAACATTTACAAGTTAAAGAAAATAATGGATTTAAGCCAAGTATTTTCTAAAAAGGGGTTAAGATTTTATAAGAAGAATGAAAGATTTTTGGGAAGTAAATTGCACAAGATTTTCCAAAAATAAGGAAGAGGAATTTTGTAGTAAAAATTGGTGAACAAGCCGATTACAAACGGTAACCGGATATTAGATCCGAGTTACATACCCAAGGACAACCAAGGGTTGGCAAAAGGTTGACCCAAGGTAATTAAGGTTAACCTTAAGGGTTACCCAACATAACCCTAAGGGATACCCACATGTAGATTGGGCTAAGATTTAATGGGTTAAAGGAAATAACCCAATAACAAGGATGTATGAGTAAAGCCTATTAAGAGAACAAGGCTCTAACCAAAAAGGTTACCCAATGTAACCTCATAAGGATTTATCCAAGTTCAATAAAGAATAGGGATAAATATGGCCTAGATGGATAACATGTGTAGGGGACATACAACCAAAAGTAAATGTGAGTGTTGGTAGGTCACCAACACCTTACGAAAGGATCCTGAACCTATATTTTTGGTATATCAGGAAAGTGAATTGCCGTTGCCGACGAGTTACGGAACGCGATTTTAAGGAACACGGCACTAGAGGTAACTACAAACCTCACCTGCAGTATGAAAACTAGTAAATTATGTTCAAGTATGTAGTTTCCAAATGTGCTGCAATATGTTGTGTGCTATATCTATGAAATGCCATGTCTTATGAAAAGTGCTATTTTTGCGAAATGCCATGCTTATAAAAGGTGCTGTTTTCGTAAAATGCTATGTTGATGAAAAGTGCTATTTTTGTAAATAATCATAATAGTGCTATATTTGCAAAATGCCATGTTTATGAAAATGTCATATCTGCAAATGCCATGAATGAAAAGAATGCCATGCCATGTTAATAATGAAATGAAAAGTATGTTATCATGTAGTGACATCATATTGTATGTTCACTAAAGATAAATGACATGGTAAGAAGTCACAAGTAAAGTGTCGTACCAACCTCCTTGAAGTGGAGGATTTTTATATACAAGTTATGGGTTCACCTTCTCGATTCTGTAAGAATGTATAATCACCTATGTTCCCTGGTGCAGTTAGGGGCTTGCAACCCCATCTAACTGTACTGGGAGGCGCGCTATAATTTAAGGGTACGTACACTAAGGGGCCCATAAGGAAGATAAGAAAATTAATGAAATGCATAAATGGAACATAACTGGTTCATGCATATGCATATGATGATGTATGTTTCTTCATGATGTTTAAATGTTTTGTGAGATATGTTTGTGCTTACTGGGCGAAAGCTCATTCAGTTATATTTCATACTGTAGGTAAGAAACCCGCAGCTTAATGCTGGGCATTGTTGGAGCGGTGTGACGGCAGACGAAGGCGGTATGGATACCACTACGCATGTTTTCCGCAAATCTTTTGATAAGTAAAGAAGTTTTGTACATATAAGTATGTATGGTAAAGACGAATTATGCTTTACGGTATTTTGGAACCAAACACCTTAAGTAACGTTTACTTAAGTAGTAATGATATGATGCTAAAGACAATGTTTATTATGTATGTTCAAAAAAAAAAAAAGAGAGATAAGAGTTTTAAGATATATAAGAAGTTCAAAAAAAAAAATATCCCCAAATTTTCAAGTAATCTAAGTAAGGTAAGGAGTGACGGCCTTACGTAGTAAGGGGGCGTCACAGCACAAGCCAACTTCAATTCACCAATTAAAGAATGCACACAAAACTCATTACAAGACTAAAGGAAATGAACCTAGTTGATTCGGTCTTGCTGAGTCTTATTGTCTTGAAGCTCTATAATCCATCTTCAAATGAATTTGATCCAAGAGCTTGATCTTTCTTGAACACAACTCCACTTCTCGAGTTTAATCACTAATCACGCAAAAATAAGCTTGAAAGAGAACTTAAGAGAAGCATTAGGACTTTCCAAACAAATTGTTTGTTATCATCAGATTAAAAATGCATGAAACCTTTCTGGGCCAACAGTAGGTTCCTCCAATTTGGAACATTAAATATTGAATAAAGCCAAGAAACCATTAGCGTGAAAAGACTCAAATCCACTTTTTTTAAGATTATTGTTGTCACATTATTGTTGAAATTACAACATAATATTGGTCAAAACATGGAAAGAAGCAACATAATTAAACATGTAGTGGACTGTTTTTACCTTCTTCCATGTGCGCTGAACAAGTGGTCCCTTATTGCAAGTTCATGGAACTATCAATATTAATTTTTAATTGCCAGCTTTCAAACTAGTAAATTGGACAAAAAAACTACAACAACAAATAACAAAATAATAAAACCAAAAAGGAGATAGTCTGGTGAGTTACTATCAACTACATGGTTGTGTGGTTAGTGCTTGCGCATACAGAACAGAGGGAAAAAAAAAAAAATTAACGTGACGATGATATAGTCGTTACATCTAGTCACCACGTGGTGATGATTTGATGACAACGTAGTTGCCACGAGACAATTAAGGAAGACATAATCAAAGAGATATATGTAAAACAATTAACATGTACCCATTTTGTTATTATGATTGTTTATTATTACTACTATTACTATTTAGAGATGTAAGAATTTAAACTCTTCACCTTATAATGAAATTAGGTTTAAAATTACCATTAGTCTATGCATGTAACCATAATATTATTATGTTTCTATCAAATTTTGTTAAGTTTATAAAAGTTTGTAATTTTGATGTGATTTGGATATGATTGGAAGATTTAAAGTCACTCAAAATTATCAGAGAGTAGCATTCATAACCATGAAGTTTTATTTTATTGGGACCAATAATTTTCATTTTTTATTCATTGCAACTAATTTCAGCTTTATAATGGAACTAGAAATTTAGAATACACAAAAGAGATTAAATAAATAAATAAAGGATAGTGAAACAGAGATCGAGATTCCTTTTAAGACCTTATACCTTTATGCTCTATAAGGTTTCACGTTAGGGTTTCATATTCTCTCCCCTCTCCTTCTTCTGCTCTTCGCCGTATTCAAGACTCTCATTCGTTCAAAGTCTAATAGCATTGTCTTTTGAGCCATTACTCCAGAAAAAAAAAAAAGAAAAAAAAAAAAAAGAACAATCTTCTAACGGTTACATCTAGCACAAGCATTTTCGCTTGATTATCCAAGGTACTTTTCCTTTTTTATTTATTTATTTTTTTCTTTCCCTGCACTAATTTCTCGGTATTTATTATGTGATCTGTTCTTTCTTTCTTTCTTTCTTTTCAATTTTTTATTTTCTTTGCTTAATTAAAATTTCATGTTCATATTGATTAAATTTGAGCACTAGATGCAACTTAACGGCTTTCTTGTTATTTTTGTTTAGTTTTTTTAAGCTTATTTTCATTTATTTTAAGATGTTTTAATGGTTACAACCTTTTCTTTTCCTTTTCATTATATTAAGTAATAATTGGAGGTAGAAATGCTCATTTGCCTATATAATTTTGGAAACTAAGATCATTTGCAATAAAGAAGGATTGGCAGTGATTTTTTCTTATTTATTTTTTGTCTAATTAGGAAAAAAGAACAAAGTGACAGTGTTTAATCTTGTTTGTCTTGACGACGACTATTTTTGCTTGTTTCGATTGTGGAAATTAAGGTTCTTGTTCATTTTGCCGTGGGTCAATCACAAGGTGAGCTCCTAACTCTTTTTGTACCTTACAATTTTAATGTTGTAGCAGAAAATTTTCTAACTCCGGGGCTCATTTAAAAAAAGAACATATATTGCTTTAGGTTTGAACATATATGTTGTGTTTACTTTGTTTACAAATGATCATGTCACAACTTTGAATACCGTAGTTACTGTTAACATACGAAATGCGCCATTGTTTCTTTCTTTAAAGAAAATGTGATTTCTTGAGGTCATCGTTTAATACTCGATGTCGTTTCTATTTTTTGTCTCTTCATTTTATATTATGTGTTACAAATAATTGTACAAGAAACAATATGTGGTTTTTTCTTCTTCTTCTTCTTTTAACTTAGAAATGTGGGATTTGAACTCTGTATCTTGTGGTAGAATCATATGTGAAATTACTGTTAAATTATACCTACAACCACCAACAATATGAGTTTTTATTTCTATTTTTCTGGTTATTACAATATGAGCTTTATTAAATTTATGAAATTGTACAAGTAATTGTACTAAAGGGCATCTGGGTTTTTACATCATGACAGAGCCGTTTTCTCATCTAAACGTGAGAATATCTTTACTGCGTCTATCAACACGTTAAGATTTTTTTTTTTAATAGAGAAAAATAGCGTTTATTTTTTAGGAGTTATAGTTGCACTCACTAAATTTAAAAATACTCCCACCAAATTATTTTTTTTATTAAAGATTTATAGATACTATTGTCATAATACCTAATTTAATGCTATCATACACCCACTCTAAAATTTTGATTTGATTTATAAAAAACAAAATCTATAACAAATTTTAGGGGAAAAAAACTTTCCTTATTTTAAATTTTTTTCTATACAAAAAGTAAGATGACCCTATATTTTTAATCACGTTCTCATAACATTCTTCTTCTTCTTGATAATTTTCTAACATTTCTTCTTTTAAATTAAAAAAAAAACTATTTTTTTGGAGAAAAAGGATGGTAAGAAAATTTAGAGTTCATAGAAGTGAAATTAGGGATAATATGTGGGGAATTTTTTTTTTTTATTAAAATCATTTGCAGTAAAAAAAAATTTTAAAGGAATTTAAAAAAATAAATCTATTTATTGTAAACGTTGGATATGCTCATTAATTTCTTCAAAACGTACTATATTTATTCATAGTTAATGTGTGGTGTATAACTTTAGCAAAGAAATAAAATAAAACGTGGGGATGTATAAAGGTGTATTTTTAATCGATTTTATATTTTATTATGGGATAAAATGATAGTAATCATAGTTTATAATTTAGAGGAGATGTTCATAATTTTTGTGGGTGCAAATAAAATCACCCTAATTTTTTTGGTAAGTCATCTTTATTGATACCAATTCGTGGCCCAGTTTGTTTCATCCGTTTCACACCATACTACTTAAATTGTGTTGGCTATTTTAACATTTTGTATTTGGTTTAAAAAAAAAAGATAAAAATAAAAAAGTACATAACAAAATGAAGATGACTGGTAGGTTCCTCCAGGGAACATAAAATATTGAATAAAGCCAAAAAACCATTACCGGTGAAGAGCAAGATCTACTTTATAAGATTCTAGTTATCAATTATAATAGTCAGAACATCGAACTTAGCAACATACTTAAAGATGTCCATGTGCGCCGAATAATGGTCCCTCATTGCAAGTTAATTTCCAGCTCCCTTTCCTTTTTTACCTTTTTTTTTTTTTTCGCCGACACTTTCTAGAGTTCTTTCTTTTCTTAATTTTTCTTTTCTTTTCTGATTCAAAATTTCGCATTCATATTGACTAACTTGAGTACCAAATGCAACTTAACGGTTTTATTTTTTGTATTATTTTTTAGGTTTGTTAGGTTATGCTTTTCGTTTAATTTTAGACGTTTTATGGTTTTCACTTTTTCATGATGGAAACTCAGATTATTTGCATTAAAGTAGGATTAGCAGTGATGACTTTTTTTTTTCTTTTTTCTTTTTTCAATTTAATTAGCCAGAAGAAGAAATAGACCGCATTTGATCTTGTTTGTCTTGAAGTGCGACAACTATTTCAACTTGTTTTGACTGTGAAGATTAAGCCTCTTATTTATTTTGCCGTGGGTGATTTTGTCTTTGTCACTGGTTTTCAACCACAATATTCATCCTCCAATGAAAAAGTAATTTAATTGTGAGATTTTCTTTCAATTGCAAAAGTATGAGTGATGATTCTTGTTGTTTCTTTGCTTTTAGCTCATTATCTTTTCGCTAATATTTAATAATCCGCCGATGTCAGTTGTAAATACAAAATAAGCAAGATGATTATTAAAGAAGAATATACAAATACAGTAGACCTGCTTTAATTGCTCGTCAAGTACGCTCGAGTAAGTGGTCCCTCTTTGCAAGTTATTGGAGCCATCCATAATTGCTAGTCATTTTGCAAACGCGTCAATTGGACACAGAAAGAAAAAGGGAGAGGAAAAAAGGGGGGGGGGGGGGGGGGGAAATGAAAAAAGAAAAAGAAAAAGAAAGTTGAGAGAGAATAGTAAAAACACAAAACACCATTTCTTTAAACAAAAGTCCTTTTCTGCTACTTGCCATAGAGACCTTCTCTTGATCATCTATTTGAAATGTCTCCCTTTGTTCAAAGTTGAAAGCATGGTCTTCTGATCGACCCAAAAACACAAGTATTTTACTCTTCATTATCTTCTCCAAAGGTATTTTCATGTAATATTATTGTTATATTTTTCATTTTGACTGAATGTCATAACAGTTTTCTTCTTTTTTCTTTTTTCCTTTTTCAATGTTGTAGTTTTTTTTTAATGCTTGCGAGAACAGATTATTTTTTGTTTTTTATTTCTTCTGTGATTTGGATATTCCAATCTAAACAAACTCTTTTCAAACATTTCTTACCGTTCATTAATTATGTGATTTTTGAGATAAGTCATTAATTATGTGATTGCCTCAATGATTGTTGCCTTAATGATTTGATTTCTCATTTGTATTTTGTTTTGTGTGAGAAAAATGAACGTTAAATGTTCAAAGGAATAACAACTCACAAACACAATAAAACGTTAATAACAATATGACGGATGGGAAGAACACCTAAAACCGACAACAATACTAGACAAAAACAAACTCTACAACACATTAAACGACATAAATAATTGCAGGTTCCGTTTCTGAACGTGTAAAATAGCTTGATTGAAGGTCATATCAAAGTTGTCAAGTTTTAGTAATCATCAATAAGAATATATATATATATATATATACAAAGAAAAAAAAATCCTTTTTTTTTTATTTAATAAAAGCCCTTGTTCTAACTTTCAAAAATTTACAGTGGTACTAACTGTGCTTTTTTTTATTTTAGTTTTCAGTTATTTGAAATAGAAGGAATTTATTTGTTATCCAAAACTCCCATCATTCAAAGGAGCAATAAAGAGAAGAAAAGAGGTCGATACAACCAAAGGTATATCTTTTTCTTCCCTTGCACTTTCTAACTATATATGCAGTTTAATTGAGTAAATAATAAATTTTTGGTTTGATGAGAATAATGGCTTCATGTTGGTTAAATTTCACTAATGAAGTTTGGTCTCATTAGGAGAAACGAGGAACTTTACACACAACTAAAAAAAAGCCGAGAAAAAAAAAGAGAGAGAGAGAGTGAAGTAATGAGAACACAAAGCCTTTTTTTTTTTTTTTTCCTTGCTCTGAGAGTTCATTCCATAACACGCTTGTTAACTGATCTACTTTCTTCTTTGTTGTTCTCTAGAGTCCTTTTCAGCGTCAAGCCTTACTACGGTTCCTTGAAGAAGAAAGACCATGGCTGAAGTACTTGTGGGAGGAGCTCTTCTGTCCGGCTTCATTAATGTCCTGTTTGAAAGGCTGGCTTCCAAAGAGTTACTCAGTCTCTTTCAAGGAAATAAAGCCATTCCTAAGCTGCTTAACGAGTTGAAGATCAAGTTGTGGTTGGCTAATAAACTGCTGAATGATGCTGAAGTGAAGCAACTCACGGATGAAGACGTGAAGAAGTGGCTTGATGATGTTAAAGAAGTGGTTTACGAAGCAGATCACGTGATGGACAAAATCAACACTGAAGCTCTGCGGCGCAAGGTGGAAGAAGATGAGCAGTCTGGAAGCATATCAAGAAAGTTTGTCAATTTGTTGTCAAGCTTATATAGTCCATTTGACAACACTATAAAATCCGAGATAGAGGAGATCCTTGTTACGTTAGATCTTCTCTTGGGGTGTAAGGATAAGCTTGGTCTTAGAGAAGGTGTTCATCAGAATAGACCTCAAAGATTACCTGCTCCTATGGTGCCCGATTGTGATGTCTGTGGAAGGGATGCTGAGAAGGAGGCTATTGTTAAGTTGTTGTTGTCTGAGCATAATGGTGGGCAGAAGCTATCCGTGATTCCTATAGTGGGCATGGGTGGTATCGGCAAAACCACTCTTGCTCAATTTGTTTACAATGATAGCAGGGTCCGAGATCATTTTGCCTTGAAGGTGTGGGTAACTGTATCAGAGGAGTTCGATGTTTTGAATCTTACAAGAAAAATTATTGAGGGAATCACTTCTCAGAAATGTGAAATTCAAGACCTATATCAACTTCAGAATGCACTGAAGGAGAAAGTGATGGGGAAAAGATTTCTTTTCGTTCATGATGATGTTTGGAACGAAAATTATGATCTTTGGGATGCTTTAAAGAGCCCTTTCGACTTTGGAGCAGACGGGAGTAAGATTCTTGTGACAACACGCAATGAAATCGTGGCATCAAAGATGGGTACTGTTCCAGCTTATACTCTACAGATGATATCGGATGATGATTGCTGGGAGTTGTTTGCACGCCATGCCTTTGACAATAGAGGCTCTGGGGTGCATCCAGATTTGCAACAAATGGGCAAAGAAATTGTTAAAAAGTGCAAGGGTCTACCTTTAGCAATAAAATCAATTGCTGGAGTTTTACGTTCTCTATCAAGTTCAGAGGAGTGGAGAGGGATCTTGCGGAGTGATGTGTGGGATTTGCAATTTCAAGAAAATCAGAAGAACAATATTCTTCCAGCATTATGGTTGAGTTACCAGTTCCTACCCCCAAACTTGAAACGGTGCTTTGCTTATTGCTCAATATTCCCTAAAGATTATGAGTTTGAGGAGGATGACAAAGAAACCATAGTCTTGTTGTGGATGGCAGAAGGACTTTTGCAACCTGAAAAAGGAAAAAGAATGGAAGATGTTGGAACAGAGTACTTGAATTCTCTAATATCAAGGTCTTTCTTTCAACGATCAAGTATGTATGGAGAACCAAGTCTCCTAATGCATGATCTTGTGCATGATTTAGCTATGCGCATTTCAGGTGAGTTTTGCTTTGCGTTAGATGGTTATGATCACTTGGATGGCTTTACAAGCAAGACTCGTCATTTGTCATATCGAAGATTTAAAGAATACAAAACAAAGTTACAGGTTATGTCCAAAACCAAGTGTTTAAGGACCTTGCTGGCTTTACCGTTGTCACATACATTTATATCCCCAAGATCGATGGACCCTATCCCTTGTGAACTATTTCAAGGAGCTGGAGGATGCCTGAAAGTGCTCTCTATACCTCACTATAATATCATAGAGTCACTTGATTCGATTGGGAATCTAAAGCATCTAAGGTATTTGGACTTATCTGAGACAAAAGTTGAAGAAATTCCAAGTTCAGTTTGTACTCTATACAACTTGCAAACACTGTTGTTGTGTTGTTGTGAAAAACTTACTCAATTGTCAACCAACATGTGTTCCTTAATCAACCTACGTCATCTTGGGATCACAGACACACCTTTAAAAGAAATGCCCTCACAGATGTGCAAGTTGAAGAATCTACAAACTTTAAGTGATTTTGTTTTGGGGGAAAATGGTGGTTCTAGGATCAAAGAGTTGGGAGAGCTGAAGTCTTTGCATGGAAGTCTTTGTATTTCAGGGCTTGAAAACGTGGTGGATGTGGGGGATGTTTTGCAAGCCGATTTGAAGAACAATGAATGTCTTACTGGGCTTGATTTGAAATGGAAGTATGACAGTATAAGTAACGATTCAACAAAAGAAAAGGAAGTACTTACTGCACTAGAACCACATAAAAGGATGAAGATACTTCGAATTGACGGTTACAGAGGTACTATGTTCCCAGATTGGGTGGCACGTAAATCATTTAGTGACGTGGTCATAATGTGTCTGGATGAGTGTAATAATTGTTGCTTGTTGCCACCACTGGGACAACTACCTTCCCTCAAAGTGCTTGATATTCGCTCTATGGATGGGTTGGAAAGTATAGGAGATGAATTTTGTGGTACTCCCTCAACCACGCCTTTTCCATCCTTAGAAGAATTAAATATTGAATGCATGGGTTCGCTGGAGAGGTGGTCATTTACTGGAGCTGAGCAAGCACGTGAGATTTTCCCCCGTCTCAAAACTCTTCGTATTGAGTCATGTGACAAACTGAATGTGGGACTGCCAGCTGGTTGTTTTCCATCCTTGGAAACAATTGAAATTGATGGTTGTGAAGAAATGGGGAGCGCAATTCCCACAAGTCAAACAGAGATTGATTCCGCATATCCTTCTCTTAAATCCATACGGTTATACAACTGTCCAAGATTGGAGTTGTTTTCAGGAATGAGATTTCCTTCTAATTTAAAGGTACTTGAAATCGAGAAATGCCCAATGCTAATTGCAAACCGTATGAAGTGGGATCTGCAAAGACTCTCCTCTCTTCAAAGCTTAACGCTCGTCGAATTTGAAATTGAAGGAGGGGAGGATTCATTTCCAGAGGAAGGGCTTCTTCCATCCACTTTGACTTCTCTCACTATCCGTGACTTTAAAAATCTTGAAACCCTAAATGGAAAATCCTTTCACAACCTCACCTCCCTTCAAGAATTGGCAATTTTCTCTTGCAGAGAGTTACAGTGCTTGCCAGAAGAAGGGCTGCCCCCTTCTCTTGCTCGTTTGGAGATCTGGTATTGTCCTCTGCTAGAACAACGATGCCAGAGAGGAACAGGGGAAGATTGGCCCAAAATTCAACACATCCCCAACATAAAAATCGACTGCAAAGAAATATGATAAAGCAACACGAATTTTTGTCCCTCCTCATTCTCTGCATGCTCCAATTTTCCCTTCAGGTACTATACCATTTGTTTTTTGTTCTGTTTTAATTAATAACGTTTGCCTTCCATTTTACTTTGCTTTTACGTGTGTTCCTTTTTATGATTATTTCTTCAATATTTCCTTGTTACTGGTTTGGGCTTTGGTTTCCATATGTGGGTGTGAATTTTCTTTGATCTAGTCCAAGGAAGTTGATCGAAATTCATGGAAAAATAGAAATGTTTCATTGTTTCAGAAGTTTTCGACAATCCCTTTATCATTTAGCTTTCTGAAATATTAATGTTCCAAATGAAAGTTTTTTCAGTGTTTGATCTAACACATTTTCATATCTTAAATTGCAGACGTAGATTGAACATGTTCCAAATGTTTCATTTTCATATCCAACACATTTTTTGATCAGACTTGACTTTTTTGTTGCATCTTGTCAAAGACAACTATTTTAACAACTAGGGGGATTTTGGAAATAATGATTGTCTATTCTGTTTTGAATGGTATTGTCTTTATCATTTTTCTTTCAACCATCTAAGTGTAAAAATGGATAATCTTTGAAGAAACTCAAATGTGAATAATGTGTGCAGATGTTTCAAAACCAGCCACATGCAAGGATGCAAGAAGAATGTCCTTTTATTCTTCAAAGTTAGCAGCACCACACTCACAGGTCAAAATTTTTATTTGTATAATATCCTTTTTGTTTTTGCTTAGGCTCCCAATCTTACCATGTTACTGTATTATTTACGATTAAGCAGGACACTTACTAGGAGTTGCTGTACAAGTTAAGCATGTTGGGACTTGGAGGGAGATTCCAGCTACAAGTTTAACACAAGGAACCTAGGAATATAAAGTTGCATTCTTCAGAGTTGTCAGACAAACATTCAGAGGTCAGAATTTTCTTTGTGCAATCTTCTTTTTGTTTTCACGTGGAATCTCAATCTTACCGTGTTACTGTATTTTTTCGCTTAAGCAGGATACTTTCTCGGAGTTGCATCATCATGGATTGAACAATTAGTTTCCATCGAGATTAAGCAATTATTAATACAAGTTAAACATCTTGCAAATATTTACCAATTTTTCACGTTACTTGTATGATACATTCGAAGAAAGAGGGTGATGAAGTTTAAACAACAGAACAAGTCAAACATTTTCAGAGGAAGATTTGTGCTACTAGGACATGTGTGGTGTGTGACTAGGTTTTTTTTTTTTTTTTTTTTTTTTTATAAATTTAAAATTAAAATCTTATATTTGTTACATGGATATATATTTATGTGTTGTATATACTTGTGTGTGTGTAATATATTTCATAACCAAATGGGACATACTCAAAGTAGGCCCTTGGTCTTGTCGTCCATAGACTTACTATAGAACAGGGGAAGATTGGCACAAAATTCAACGCATCCCCAACATATGAATCGACTGGAAAAAAAAATATGATAAAGCAACATGCTTTTTTGTCCCTCTGTATTCTCACCGTGCTCCAATATTCTCCTCAGGTAATATAATATTTGTTTTTTGTTCTGTTTTAGTTAATAACGTTTGATTTCCAGATTATTTTGCTCTTGCATGAGTTTTGTTTTATGCTTGTTTCTTCAATATTTCCTTGTTTTCTTAGAGACTGGTTTGGGGTTTGGTTTTCATATGTGGGTGTGAATTTTCTTGGAGCTAGTGTGAAGAAGTTGATCAAAATTCATTGGAAAAATAGTAATATTGCATTATTTTGGAAGTTTTCAATAATTCCTTATCATACTTTCTGAAATATAAGTGTTGCAAATCAAAATTTCTTTAGTTTGTAATCTAGTATACTCTCCATACAGGCTATATGTGGATGATGTGCAGGAATAGATTGAACATGGTTAAAACGACACTTAAATTTCAGCCAAAAAAAGGTTAGTTCACCTCTGCCGTGGCAATTTTCATTTCATTCTTTTTTCTGCCCCAAATCCTTTTAGATTATGTCAAGAAAAAGAACGTTGGTGTCTTGCCACTATGAATGGTTTTTGCAATATGGTTTATCAACTGTACTTTCTACTGCAGGTATTGTTAGCCAAATTTTACGTGCTCGGGCTAAATTTCGGGACTAAGAGAATAAGGTAGTGTTATGCTGTCTGTGCCTCCCTAAACTCCGCATTTTCCAATTCTCTCTTAAGGTAATTTTCTCCTTGTTTTTCTATTGTAATATATTATTGTTATCATTTAGCTAAGAATATGTTTTGCAGAATTCTGAATCAATAGGGATGTAAAGTGGATGGCTGTCCATTATGACTCTCTGCAGGACAACGTTGAAGAAGAACATGTAAATCTGGCAAACAGATCTGTTTGTGAGGTGAGTTGTTCCGATTGTATCAAGATATGTTGTTCAATGTTGTCTTTAGATGTAGATATTGTGAACTTATCTTTGTTAGTTTTTATGTCACCAGAGTATGACACATTCATATCATGTTATAAATGATAGACATTCATTTCTCCAAGAAAAACCAAAAAGTGGAAATTCTAATTCATAACAGTTCACTCTATAAGATCTATAACTAAACCGGGATCTTGAGCAAACTTGACTTTTATGATGCATCTTGTCATAGACTACAGTTGTAACTACTAGTGGGATTTCAAAAGCAGATTTTCGTTCACGTCGTTGGTCGTTTTACTTGCTTATTTAACTTGCTTATATCATTCATTTTCAGGCTTAATCAGACCTCTATTACACCTACCATCGAAACAACCGTTTGTGACTCACACTTACTCTGTTTCAAAATCAGCCACATGCAAGGATGCAAGAGGAATGTCCATTTTTCATCTTCAAAGTCAGCAGAACAAACATTCACAGGTCAGAATTTTATTTGTGCAATGTTATTTTTGCTTGAGCTCTCAATCTTACCATGTTACTGTATTTTTCACTCAAATAGGGCACTTCTAGGAGTTGCATCATCGTGGATCATTCAAATTGCCGACGAGATTTACCAACTGCTCAAGTTACTGGTGTGATACATTCTAAAGAAGCGGGTGATGATATTGAAGCAGCAGAACATGTTAAGCATGCTGGGGAGAAGATTCCAGCTACTAGGTCAGGTGTGATGTGTCACTAGTTTTTGCTTCCACTGAAACATAACAAGTTTTTGCACTTCAGCCAGCCAATGAACTGGTAAGAATATTCTTTCTGAATGACAGTTCCTTCGGGTTTCTCTTTCTATAAAAGATTTGATGATTTGACAGGGAGCGAATACATATTATAGGTGGTAGAGTTGATTCATCTGACATGTTTTACACTTGCTCTGAATTTGGATGATGTGCTTCGCAGTTTTGAAGGATCGTTATGTTAAATCTCTGAATGGAAGGAATTACAAGGGGAATCACTTCGATGAAGAATTTTATAAGCACATGTTGAAGAAGCCACCTTCGATATTCATCACGATTTTCTCACTGCAGTACCATCTTGATTTCTAATCTTATTGTAAGAATAATGAACTGAAAGTCAATCAAGAATCATCGCCTTTGCAATTTCGTGTTTTCATATGTTGTTTTGTGTTTAAAATGCAGGCAGAGATAAAACATGATGAAAGAGTACTTGAAAAGGCACAACACAGGAAAGAAAGGGTTAGTTCACCTATGCCATGCCAAGTTTAACGTAAGGAAAAGAATTATGGTATCAACTGGAATTCTTTACACAGGAATCATAAGCCAAGAATTTCAAATGCTTGGGCTGAATTCCGAAACTGGAAGAAGAAAGAAGCAGCACGACAATGGTTTGCTGTGGCAAGTTTTCTTTTTCCCCTACCCCCAATCCATATGTAAGGAACATAGTTATGGTATCTTGCCATTGTGAATAGTAGTCTACCAACTACAATTCTTTTTTTTTTTTTTTTCCTTTTTTCCTTTTTTTTGGAAATTTAGTTTATCAATTGTACCTCTTTCTATTATGGGTATTGTTAACTAAGAATGTTATGTGCTCGAGCTGAATTCCAGGATTGGGAAAAGAAAGAAATATGAAATCTACTTGTTTGCTGTCCGGAACCATAATTCACCATTGCTAAATCAGTGGTGACAGAGAGGAACAGAGGAAGGTTTTATTCTTCAGAGTTGTCAAACGAACATCAGAGGTCAGAATTTTCTTTGTGTAATCTACTTTTTGTTTTCGCTTAGGATCTCAATCTTACCGTGTGACTGTATTTTTTCGCTTAAGCAGCATACTTTGTCAGAGTTGCGGCATCACGGATTGAACAAGTTTCCATCGAGATTTACCGATTCTTAATGCAGGTTAAACATCTTGCAAATATTTACCAATTGTTCAAGTTACTTGTATGATACGTTCAAAGAAAGAGGGTGATGAAGTTTAAACAACAGAACAAGTCAAACATTTTCAGAGGAAGATTTATGCTACTGTTTTTTTATTATTATTTTTTAATTTAGAATAAAAAAACTAAAACTATAACATGGATATATATTTATGTGTTGTGTATATTTGTGAGTGTGTAATATTTTTCACAACCAAATGGGACATATTTAAAGTAGGCCTCTTGGTCTTGTAGTCCATTGACTTGTTATAGAACGTCCATACTCTCTGCTCTCTGGTGTAAGACTATGGAGGGATGTCGTTTTTAAACTTCTTTTGTATTGTCGTCGTTTTTCATATTGAATATTTGCAGATATTTCTTTCGTTTTTAAGTTTATTGCCCCTTTCTCTCGTTCTAATTCCGTTGTTTGTAGCGTCATGCCGTTTTCATGCTCCTTGTTGTTTGCTTTTTTTAATTTGGTGTTGTTTTTCGGGACATTGTTTCAAAACTTGTTGTCGTTTCCGTTTTCAGCTAAAACAGGAGTAGACAGGGAGAGCGAGAAATGATAAGGAAAACGAGAAGAGAAGCAATTCTAGCTAGAAGGCATGATAGGCAGATGTTTAAGGAGACAAACGCTGCGCTTCTTACTTCGTTGTGATTTCGTACAGATCTTGTTCATCTCTTGTAAGAATTACGAAACGAAAGTCGATCAAAAAAATAAGAAGTTCCCTGCACGATTGTAACGGCTTTCGTATAACATGCTTCTGCCAAACACTTCTTCTTGAGTTGATGGGAAAAGGAATGCATTTTATGTTTCATGTATTAAGCAAAGCTTAGTTCTCAACCATGTAAAGTTGTTGTTTCACTTGTTCACCTGTTCAGCTGAAATTATCTACAGCTATTTTTGCTGAAATTGTTGTTTCCCTTGCTCAGCTGAGTTTTTATTTTTTCGCTCCTGCACTTCTTAAAGTTTTTGTGTTTATATGTGTGTGTGTATATATATATATATATATATATTTCAACAACTACACGTAGTTAAAAGGGTAATAACTATAAGTTTCTCCAGATCCTTACATGTTTCAAAGGAGAGATTGCTGCTACTTTTATATTTGGACAGGACTAACTATAGGTTAACATATTTGTTTAAACATTTTCAAAATGAGAAACAATTTAAAAAATTATTTATGTAAAGTAGCTATCTATGAAATTCATGTTAAAAATAAAAATAAACTAGTGGAACATATGTTCTCTCGAACTAGTTTGGTAAGATGTTCTGCAGAAATTCAGGGATTAAATAGTTGCGAAAGGGGCATTAGTTCAGCGCACCAAAAAAAAAACGACAATAATATTAAAACGACATGAATTAAGAAACAACAGTAAAGTTAATCCTTGATATAAAAAGGACACTAGTTAGAAAAGACGACAACAAAAATTATGAGATCAAGAATCTCCAAGAAAAACCACACTACCAAGCTGAGATCAACATGTAAACGACAATGATCAAGGTAAAAAAAACAATTAAACATAAAAACGACTCCAATCTAAATGAACGACAAACATGTAAGAAAACGACAAAAATGAAATGTTGAGGCACTCATTAAAAGGGATGTTATTTCGATTCTCCAAAAACAAAGGGAAACGAACCAAAATCAAAATTAGTATATCAAAAACCAAAATGACTTTCGTAATAAAAAGAAAAAAACAATAAATGACCAACACCAATACATTTCTAGGCATGGATTCACTTGGAGGCCAAGTGGGGCTTGAGTTGTTTTTTAATTTCAAAAAAGCGCCATTTTTCTTTAAATTTTCTTAGTTTCCCCCAACTCCAAATTTTTTCTTAAATGTGCCCCCACCTACTTAGTTTTTTATTTTATTTTTATTTTTTATGTTTTAATCACATAACCAACATTTTTTTTTCAACAATTTCGTTGTCTCCATTTCCATTTTTTATTTTTCATTAAAATCTTTTTTATAGATTTATTGACAAAATATCAAAAACTAATAGGATATTGGTACGGCTGAGTTTTTATTTATAACTAAAAGGATTCACTTTTAATAAAGGAAAACAAAATGATACGAAATGAAACAAACGTGAAACTTAATTTTTAATTAAAAAAATTACAAATAATGCGCTAAAAACTCTTAGTATGTACAATAATTCTAATATTTGAGGTGAAGTTCAAAGAACAAGTTTTGCAATGCTTTCAAGATATAGAAACTATGCATATTCACATGTTTGTAGATCATCATTAAATAAGAAAAAAAATGTTAAAACTTTGTATTAATATAAAGTCATTGTTTTGTATTTAATATTTATCATGATCATGTCCCACTCCCACCCACTGACATAAATTTTGGGTTATATAATCTAGCAAGCCGAGCTAGGGCCTTCTTGCATATATGAACTTGTCGGCACTGACTGTAGCAATGGTCATAGCAAGTTGCAACTACAGTATGGGACCAATGAGTTGGATGATGTCACTCAGTTCCTGAAGTCCGTTCTTAATAATTCAGGGGAGTACCCACAGAAGATTTTGGCGCTGAAAATAAGCTGGCCTCTAGTGGTGGCACGACTACGACGAATGTAACTTCTGATTTCAATGGCATGTTTTGTGATGATGCACAAGCTCAAGTGGAGAAGGTGAAGGAGAGATGACGCTTTTCAAGGCACTTTTTAGCCATTGGTCTAGCAAGTTTTATCCCTAGCTGTTTTCTTTTTCTGCAATAACTAGGTTGTGTACTTACTATACACTATATAGATGATTTGTTCAAAGAAGTTTTAGACATTTTGTGTGTTTATTTATCATGATGTTGTCTTTGATCTTAGGATATGCTTATCATGACAGAGTTATATTAATATTTATTCTGATCGGTCATTCTGAATCCCTGTTGATTCTTAAGGAAGCATATGATTCCCAAACTGGTTATGATTTTCCCTATTTCAAACCTGCATTAATGGATGGAGCCATGATGAGGCAGGGCCTTCTAACTCTTCGGGAGGTAGGATTTTTGTCATAAAATATATATTGAGATGTGCTATAAGCCATTTTGGACATGCTTAAAATAACAGCTCTATCATTACTATCTATCCATCATGTCGTAGCACGGTTCTTTGATTTCTCTTTTTAATGTATGCACAGAGCTGTTTATGCCAAGTTATACCGGTTGATAAAAAAATTAGTGATTTTATCTCTTGTTATACTAGATCTAAAAGTTCTATGAAGATCGCTAAGTCTAAAAATGTTGTTTATTATGCCGTTTATGCTGATTTCTGTGACCGATCTAAATGGCAGTTTTAAAAATTGTTGTTTAGCTTAAACAACTTCTAATCATGTTCTAGAGCATAAGCCATAAGCATAAATCAAAACAAACATAATCACCCCTTAGATCTAGAGCCATACAACATAAAAATTGAAATAACCAAAATATAAAAACTTATTACAACACAATAACAAATTCTTATACATTGGTTTTAAATATAAATTTGTGCTTGAAAACAAGAGGATGAGTTTAGGAGATTTTACCTCAAGTGATCGTCTAGCTTTTAATGTGTGGGAGAGGCTGGAATTTTGGGAGTGAGAGGGGTGAGAGGGGGCGTTTTTGGCTGAGAGAAATAGGAGAAAATATTGCAAAGATGATTATAGACAATTCCTCTAATTATTGCTGATCTCTTCATCCTTGCTTTAGGCTTACTAAGCAGGATTTAAAGAGTCAAATTAGGGGCTGAAAACTCACTAATCCCACCGGTGGTGGCTTGTGAAAATGGAGCAAATATGTGCATACCTAAACCACCATACATTAGTCACATCATGTGTCATAACCTACCCCTTTTTACGAACAGTGACGAAATTGACTTGAATTGCTTATTTAGGGTTCTAAACCTCAAATTGGATCAAATTATGATCTTGTTGCACCAAAACCCTAATTTCTCTGATACTGTACTAAATTTACCGGTCAAATTTAGTACAGTATCAGAGAAATTAGGGTTTTCCATTGTTTTGCTGACTTGGTGATTTCTGAACTTAGTCATGGAATTTTTGAGCTTGTTTACACCATTCATACATTTGGGGCTGATTAACATACAGTTTCTGCATGGTATGCTAATTTAGCACTCGGTACAGTATTTCACTTATACAGTGTACTTTCAAGATTGTATTGGACATTTTCATAAATTAGATGTTCAATTATACTTTAGATGGAAACATTTCATGTTTACATTAATTAGTAACCAAAATATAAAACTTATTACAACCCAATAACAAATTCTTATACATTGGTTGTGGGTTCCTTTGCAAAGAGAATTCATGGTTCTTTGTCTCCATATATAGAATGCCTAGCTGCTCGGGAGGGGCTGGAATGTGTTGCCGAGGGGGGTTTATCAATATCAATTGTGGAGTCTGATGTTACGAATGTTATAACCGCAATCAGAAACTGTTCTTTATCAGCCTCAGAAGGCCCAGTGATAGAAGATATTAGGAATCTTCTTATCCAGGTTGGATGTGATACTTGCACCTCTATTGTCCGCAATGGAAATAGGGTTGCTCACTGTCTAGCCAATTTAATCTGCTTTGATGAACTTGTTTTCTCGGGATGTACTTGCTCTTTAAGAGCTATATCTACGTTTGTTATTGCTGACATGGAAAGTTTATAAAAGTCATCTTTTTCCCTAAAAAAAAAAAAAAAAAGCCCCCTCAACATTTTGAAGAAAATTATGCAAACCTGTCAAAGGTAACGATATCAAATATTATGGTTCATTTGAAAATACCATTCATCCTACATTACATTTAAATATAAAGTAATTTGTATTTAGGTGTCTCATATATTCTATAAAAATAAGGTATTTTTTAAATTTAAAAACAATATAATCACTATTTATCATTCCATTTTTTTTTAACACTTTTACCAATCATATTACATACTATCTCTCTCACCAACAACTCAAACACACATTATATTTAAATAGAGTTAAAAAGAAAACATCCAAAGTACTATATTATATTATATTTTAATATAATACATAATGAATAACCGACCATTAGTGTTAAATCAAGCATATATGAGAACTAATAGTTCAATTGGATCCTGGTTCAAAACATTAGGAGCATAAGAATCTAAATGGATGGATTGGTTAAATTGACCCTTTTTTTTAGGGATACGTCAAATATCAATGATACAGTTTTTTCAATGACAAATATAATCCAAATCATAAAACTTCAACACAATCAAACACGAATGAATAAAATATTAAATTGAAACAAATGAGTCGTTATTGGGAGTTATTATCTCTTTAATACCCGCCATAGAATTTTGGCTATGAAAGGTCTTAAAAAAATAGTGTAAAAACCGTGTTGACAAAGCTGGTTTGGGGATAAGAAGAAGTGAAGCATAGACCTGTGGTCAACCAATTGTACAATAATAATTGAATACAGCCAACAAAATGTGTGTGGTACTGATAAGGACGCATATCCACTATCCATGAGTCTCGTTGTTGGGAACTTACTTAAGAAAAATGAAATTTCTACTGCTTCAATTGTTACTTAAATTTTTTAACGGTTCTAATTTATAATTAAGAGTAGTTTATACAACAGTAATTATACTGTTAATTACTAATGAAGATTTTAATCATATTATATTAATTTTTTTAGATTTATGATTAAGATTAATTTTAGATCGTGCGTTGTAAATTATTAAAGTGGACATGTAATCGTTAGATTGTTAAAAAAATAATCCAACGATTAAAACATTAATTCCAACATATAGTTAGTAAAAAAACAAAATAGATCATATGTTAGAAATTCCTATTAAAAAGTACTATAATTAAGATTTTTTTTTTTCTGATAACGTAGCAAAAAAAAAAAAAAATGAAATCACTGGTAAACCCCCTTAACTTCAAAATCATATCTGGTTGAAAATAATAAAACTTAGTGAAAACCTAATAGCTCAAAACTGTGCTTATTCATAAGGGATTTTTTTTAAAAAAAATTTTTATCATGCTAAAGAATTCGTCATAGCTTAATTTTACTAGGAAAAAATTGTTGAATTTCTAGTTTGTTTTGATGACAACTATTGTCAGTTGCCAATTTTATCATTTATTTAATTTCTCAGTTAATTAGAAGATACAATCCACAAAATATGAGAATTCTATGACAGAACTGTAAAAGATATAAAATTAATTTAATGATTGGAACAATTATTTCTATTCATATAATAAAATATGAGGTCTTGCAGTAAAAATTTCACTTTTTCACCTTTTTCTTCGTTTTTTAGTGTGCAAGATTAAGTGGTGGGCCCTCCTTTCTAGACCTGGTCAAGTAGGCGAACAGGTAGACGTATTAATTTGACTAAAAATGAAAAATAAAATTACAGGAAAAAACAAATATAGGGAAGTTATTGGAGAGCTCCATTTTCTAAACAGAAGTCTTTCTCTTCTTAGCTTCAAATTAGCTTCTCATTTTCGCTGGAGAGCTTCCCTTGATCATATATATGAATTGTCTCCCGTCACTCGAAGTTGAAAGCTTTTACGCTTGATCATCTTCTCCAGAGGTTTTTTCTTTTTGCTTTTTTTCCCCCTTCATATTCTTCCCCTGCATAAATTTGAAATAATAGACTTTTTTTTTTCTTATGGAAAAACAGGTCTGAATTATGTATCTGCAGTAAAATAGTAGTACTAGCCACTTTGAAGTTTTTATTATCTCATTATAGGAAAACAACAAGACTGAGTTTTTTTTTTTTTTTTTTTTTTTTTTTTTTTTTTTTTTTAAAAACAAAAGCCCTTGTTCTAACTTACAATAACTTACAGTTTTAGAAGGAATTTACTTGTTACTCCCATCATTTGAAGGAGCAATAAAGAGAAGAAAAGAGGTTGATAAAACCAAAGGTATGTTATTTCAAGTTTTTACACTCTGTTTTTAAGTTTCTTAAAAAAAATAATTGCATAGCTTATATTTATTATGTTGTTATCATAATATTATAAATTTAATTTGTTTAATTATAATTCATAATACTTAATTTGTTGAAACATTTTACTCTTGATCATCTTCTCCAGAGGTTTTTCCTGTTTTTTTTCCCCCTTTATATTCTTCCCCTGTATAAATTTCAAATAATATTTTATTTTCTTATGGAAAAATAGGTATGAATTGAGATTATGTATCTGCAGTAAAACAACAAAAATAATTTTTTTTTATACAAAAGCCCTTGTTCTAACTTACAAAAACTTACAGTTTTAGAAGGAATTTACTTGTTATCCAAAACTCCCATCATTCAAAGGAGCGATAAAGAGAAGAAACGAGGCTGATAAAACCAAAAGGTATATCTTTTTCTTCCCCTGCACTTATTTCCTAATTATACATGCACTTTAATTCAGTAAATAATATAAATAATATTGTTATTTATTATTATTTATTGTTTTGTTTTGCTGAGAATATTGGCATTCATGTAGGTTAAATGTCAGGATATTGGATGTAAAAATGCTTATTTTCCAATGTCATGGTAGGAACCTATCTGCCATAAAGTAGTATACACAGTAATGAAGTTTTGTTCTCATTAGGGGAAGAAACGAGGGATTAAAAAAAATTAATGGTTGAAGGGATCTCATGTTGAATTTAATGAATATGTCGAAGTAATTGTGTTATATATATATATATATATATATAAGTTGAGTTTGCAAAAATAGGAGTGCTGCTCTTTTGTTTATCTTATTTCAAGTTTTTACACTCTGTTTTTAAGTTTCTTAAAAAAATAATAATAATTGCATAGCTTTTATTTATTATGTTATTATCCTAATATTATAAAATTTGTTTAATTATAATTCATAATATTTAATAAACAATTTTTTAATTAATGTGAAAACATAATTAAGAATGTGTATATAAGTACATTTACAATACTACTTCTGATTTTGAGTTTAAATAAGTACTTCGAGTATGCATAAATAAACGCAGCAAAAGTCAACAATTTGGTTCAATTTCTACATGGTGTGTGTGTGTGTATTCAATGAAAGTTATCAACAATTTGAACCAGATTATGCAAACTGGCTTATTTAGGTACTACTTTCATATCTATCTTAACTGGCCTTTTCATTTCTTGGTGACAACGCTTTATTGGTACTGATGTCATATTGTTTCTTTGGGTCTTTCAAAAAAGTCATCTGTGTTGTTGTTGTATTTTTTTTTTTTTTTAGCCCTTCATTTAAAGGAGCAATAAAGAGAAGCACTACAGAGATCGACATTTATAGTACCCCAAAGGTATAGTTTTTTTTTTTTTTTTCAATCCCCTGCCTTCGAGTTATGTACTTTAATTCAGTGATTAATTTTGTGCTTCTTCTTTATTTTTATTTTGGATAAATTATTGGATTGGTCCTTGAACTTTTAAATAGGTGATAGTTTGTCTTTAAACTTTATTTTTTTGATAAAAATATTCCCGAACTCTTAAATTAGTGAAAGTTTGATTCCTAATCTAAATATTTTTTGGGTGAAATTACCCCACAAGTCTTTAAAATGTTTATTTTGGTCCTTCAATTAATTTTTTAAGGAAGAGTGAAGTATGACGGTGAAGTGACATCAATAAATACGGTCGTTTCAACTCGTAATATCATTTTTTGAACAAAAGTGTATTATATTATCCTCAAAAATCAATAAGTTCAAAAAAATCCCCAACAAAAAATAATCTTAATGAATTAAAAAAAACCACAAATCATAAGTAATTAGAAAAATAAATTTTCGTAGAGAGACAAATAAAAGATGTTGGTTTTTGTTTATTGCTTTTTATTTTAAATTGATTTGTCTATTCACAAGAAACAACATTTTTATTTTTCTCCTTATCATTTTTGTTTTTTGATTTTTAAAGATTTGTGAGGTTTTTTTTTTTAATATAAAATTCATAAATATTGTTTTTTTGTTGGATATTGCTTTGAGCTTATTGAATTTTTAGGATAATATATAGAGTACTTTTGTTCAAAAATTGATGTCCGAAGCCATACTCTGCTAGTCGAGGCAACCTCCCCGATCACTATCATGCCATCTTCGTCCCCCACCTTCGTCCAAAATTTAATATGAGAACCAAAACACTCATTTTTTTTTAATAACTCAGGGGTATTTTAACAACAAAAAATAGGGACCAATATCTCACCTACTTAAAAGTTTAGGGGTACTTTTACCAAAAAATAAAGTTTAGGAACTAAAATCTCACCTACTTAAAAATTCAAAGATCAATCCAACAATTTACCCTTTAATATTTCATTAAAATATATATATATATATATATATATATTGGCATTCATGTTGGATAAATGTCAGGATAGGATGTAAACATGCTTACTTTAGTCTTTTAAAAATTTTCAGTCTGGAAATCTAGTAAATACATGTGTATATATAAAGAGAGAGAATAGATAAAGAAATAACTGTTTGACAGTTTTGGGGTCCTTTTGGATTGTTGAGTGATTGGTTCATCAACTCAACTATATAGTTTTCAAGATTGATGATTTCTCTTGACTGTGATCCGTTCTGTTTTTTCTCTACTAGCCCTTGTTCTAACTTTCAAAATATTACAGTCGTCCTAATTGTGTTTCTTTTTATTTTATTTTTTTGCTGCTATTTGCAATGGTAGGAATTTACTTGTTATCCAAAACTCCCATCATTCAAAGGAGTGATCAAGAGAAGAAAAGAGGCTGATACAACCAAAGGTATATCCTTTTTTTCCCCAGCACTTTCTAATTTTATATGCACTCTAATTCAGTAAATAATTTCGTTATTCTTTTCTTATCTTTTCCTTTTTTTTTTTTTATGAGAATATTGGCTTCATGTTGGTTAAATGTCAGTAATGTAGTTTGATCTCATTAGGGAAAGAAATGAGGGACTTAAAAAAAAAAAAAGTTGAGTATTGAAAACGCACAGCCTTTTTTTTTTTCTAACAAAAGTCCTTGCTACACTTGTTAACTGATCTCCTTTCTTCTTTGTAATTCTCTAGGGTCATTTCCATCATCAATCTAACTACGGTTCCTTGAAGAAGAAAAACCATATGGCTGAAGTACTTGTGGGAGGTGCTCTTCTCTCTGGCTTCTTTAATGTCTTGTTTGATAGGCTGGCTTCTCAGGAGGTCCTCAATCTCCTTCAACGAAAGAAAGGCATTTCAAAGCTGCTTAAGGAGTTGGACATCAAGTTGCGGTCGGCTAATAAACTGCTGAATGATGCTGAAGTGAAGCAACTCACAGATGAAGATGTGAAGAAGTGGCTTGATGATGTTAAAGAGGTGGTTTATGAAGCAGATCACGTGATGGACAAAATCAATACCAAAGCACTGCGGCGCAAGGTGGAAGAAGACAAGCAATCTGGAAGCAAAGCAAGAAAGCTCTTCAAGTTCAGGCCGAAGTTATCTAGTGCATTTAACAACGCTATAAAATCGGAGATAGAGGAGATCCTTGCTACGTTAGATCTTCTCTTGGGGCGAAAGGATGAGCTTGGTCTGAGAGAAGGTGTTCATCAGAACAGACCTCAAAGATTACCAGCTCCTTTGGTGGACGCTTGTGATGTTTATGGAAGGGATGCTGAGAAAGAAGCTATCGTTGAGTTGTTGTTATCTGATCAAAATGGTAGGCGTGAGCTATCCGTGATTCCTATAGTGGGCATGGGTGGTATCGGCAAAACCACTCTTGCTCAACTTGTTTACAATGATAGCAGGGTCCAAGATCATTTTGCCTTGAAGGTGTGGGTAACTGTATCAGAGGAGTTTGATGTTTTGAATCTTACGAGAAAAATTATTGAGGCAATCACTTGTCAGAAATGTGATATTCAAGACCTATATCAACTTCAAAATGCACTGAAGGAGAAAGTGATGGGGAAAAGATTTCTTTTCGTCCATGATGATGTTTGGAACGAAAATTATGATCTTTGGGATGCTTTAAAGAGCCCTTTCGACTTTGGAGCAGACGGGAGTAAGATTCTTGTGACAACACGTAGTGAAATCGTGGCTTCAAAGATGGGTACTGTTCCAGCTTATACTCTACAGATGATATCGGATGATGATTGCTGGGAGTTGTTTGCACGCCATGCCTTTGACAATAGAGGCTCTGGGGTACATCCGGATTTGCAAGAAATGGGCAAAGAAATTGTCAAAAAGTGCAAGGGTCTACCTTTAGCAATAAAATCAATTGCTGGGGTTTTACGCTCTCTATCAAGTCCAGAGGAGTGGAGAGGGATCTTGCGGAGTGATGTGTGGGATTTGCAATTTCAAGAAAATCAGAAGAACAAGATTCTTCCAGCATTATGGTTGAGTTACCAGTTCCTATCCGCAAACTTGAAACGGTGCTTTGCTTATTGCTTAATATTCCCCAAAGATTACGAGTTCGATGAAGAAGACAAAGAAAGAATAGTCATGTTATGGATGGCAGAAGGACTTTTGCAACCTGAAAAAGGAAAAAGAATTGAAGATGTTGGAAAATCGTACTTGGATGCTCTAATATCAAGGTCTTTCTTTCAACGATCCAAAAGCTGGAGTGGAAGACCAATTCTCTTAATGCATGATCTTGTGCATGATTTAGCTATGCGCATTTCAGGTGAGTTTTGCTTCACGTTGGATGTTTGTGATAACTTGGATGGCTTTATAGGCAAGACTCGTCATTTGTCATATCGAAAAGATAATGAAGACATAATGAAGTTACAAGGTCTGTCCAAAACCAAGTGTTTAAGGACCCTGCTGGCTTTACCGTTGTCTTGTGGGTATGCTTACAAGTCAATATCGATGGACCCTATCCTACGTGAACTATTTCAAGGAGTTGGAGGATGCCTGAAAGTGCTCTCTTTATGTGTGTCTAGTATCATAGAGTTGCCTGATTCAATTGGGGATCTAAAGCATCTAAGGTATTTGGACTTGTCTGGCACAACAGTTGAAGAAATTCCAAGTTCAGTTTGCACTCTATACAACTTGCAAACATTGTTCTTGTCAGATTGTCGAATGCTTACTCAATTGCCAACCAACATGTGCTCTTTAATCAATCTACGTCATCTTGTGATCAGTGGCACATATTTAAAAGAAATGCCTCCACGGATGTGCAAGTTGAAGAATCTACAAACCTTAAGTGATTTTGTTTTGGGAGAAACTGGTGGTTCTAGGATCAAAGAGTTGGGAGAGCTGAAGTCTTTGCAAGGAAGTCTTCATATTTCAGGGCTTGAAAACGTGGTGGACGTGGGGGATGTTTTTCAAGCCGATTTGAAGAACAAGGAATGTCTTACTGGGCTTATTTTGGAATGGAAGCATGACAGTATAAGTAATGATTCAACAAAAGAAAAGGAAGTACTTCCTGCACTGGAACCACATAAAATGCTGAAGAAACTCAGAATTTACGGTTACAGAGGTACTATGTTCCCAGATTGGGTAGCATGTAAATCATTTAGTGAAATGGTTGAAGTGTCTCTGTATGGGTGTAAAAATTGTTGCTTTTTGCCACCACTAGGTCAACTACCTTCCCTCAAAGAGCTTGTTATTGGGCATATGGATGGGTTGGAAAGTATAGGAGATGAATTTTGTGGTACTCCCTCAACCACGCCTTTTCCATCCTTACAAAAATTAAAAATTGAATACATGGTTTCGCTGAAGTGGTGGTCATTTACTAGAGCTGAGCAAGCACGTGAGATTTTCCCCCATCTTAATACTCTTCATATTGAGTCATGTGACAAACTGAATGTGGCACTGCCAGCTGGTTGTTTTCCGTCCTTGGAAACAATTAGCATTCACTTTTGTAAAGAAATGGTGAGCGCAATTCCCACAAGTCAAGCAGACGTTGATTCCGCATATCCTTCTCTTAAATCCATATTTTTAGGGTCTTGTCCAAGATTGAAGTTGTTTTCAGGAATGGAATTTCCTTCTAATTTAAAGGAACTCGAAATCTGGGGATGCCCAATGCTCATTGCAAACCGTATGAATTGGGATCTGCAAAGACTCTCCTCTCTTCAAAGCTTATTCCTCGGTGGAATTGATATTGAAGGAGGGCTGGATTCATTTCCAGAGGAAGGGCTTCTTCCATCCACTTTGACTTCTCTCTGTATCTTTGACTTTGAAAATCTTGAAACCTTAAATGGAAAATCGTTTCACAACCTCACCTCCCTTCAACAATTGCAAATTTCCTCTTGCAAAGAGTTACAGTGCTTGCCAGAAGAAGGGCTGCTCCTTTCTCTTGCTCGTTTGGAGATCAATCACAGTTCTCTGCTAAAACAACGATGTCAGAGAGGAACAGGGGAAGATTGGCCGAAAATTCAACACATCCCCTACATAATAATCGACGGGGAAGAAATATGATAAAGCAACACGAATTTTTGTCCCTCCTCATTTTCTACATGCTCCGATTTTCCCTTCAGGTACTATACCATTTGTTTTTTTGTTCTGTTTTAATTAATAACGTTTGACTTCCATTTTACTTTTTTTTTACGTGTGTTCCTTTTTATGAGTACTTCTTCAATATTTCCTTTTACTGGGTTGGGCTTTTGGTTTCCATATGTGGGTGTGAATTTTCTTTGATCTAGTCTAAGGAATTTGATCGAAATTCATGGAGAAATAGAAATGTTTCATTGTTTCAAAAGTTTTCAACAATCCCTTATCATATAGCTTTCTAAAATATTAATGTTCCAAATAAAAGTTTTTTCAGTGTTTGATCAAACACATTTTCATTTCTTAAATTGCAGACGTAGATTGAACATGTTGCCCAGGAAAAAAAAAATCTAATTCATAACAGTTTCACTATATGGTCTACAAGTAAACCAGGTTTTTTTCTTTATCAAGACTTGACTTTTTTGTTGCATCTTGTCAAAGACAACTATTCTAACAACTAGAGGGATTTTGGAAATAGTGATTGTCCATTCTGTTTTGAATGGTATCGTCTTTAACATTTTTCTTTCAACCATCTAAATATAAAAATGGATAATCTTTGAAGAAACTCAAATGTGAATAATGTCCGCAGATGTTTCAAAACCAACCACGTGCAAGGATGCGAGAAGAATGTCCTTTTATTCTTCAAAGTCAGCAGCATAACACAATCTTACCGTGTTACTTACTAGGAGTTGCAGTACAAGTTAAGCATGTTGGGACTTGGGAAGAAGATTCCAGCTACAAGTTTAACACAAGGAACCTAGGAATATAAAGTTGTATTCTTCAGAGTTGTCAGACAAACATTCAGAGGTCAAAATTTTCTTTGTGCAATCATCTTTTTGTTTTGACGTAGGATCTCAATCTTACCGTGTTACTGTATTTTTTCGCTTAAGCAGGATACTTTCTCGGAGTTGCAACATCAAGGATTAAACAATTAGTTTCCATCGAGATTTACTGATTATTAATACAAGTTAAACATCTTGCAAATATTTACCAATTGTTCAAGTTATTTGTATGATACATTCTAAGAAAGGGGGTGATGAAGTTTAAACAACAGAACAAGTCAAACATTTTCGAAGGAAGATTTATGCTACTAGGACATGTGTGGTGTGTAACTAGTTTTATTATTATTATTTTTTTAAAATTTAAAATTAAAATCTTATAATTGTAACATGGATGTATATCTGTGTTGTATATACTTGTGTGTGTGTAATATATTTCATAACCAAATGGGACATACTCAAAGTAGGGCCCTTGGTCTTGTCGTCCATAGACTTACTATAGAGCAGGGGAAGATTGGCATAAAATTCAACGCATCCCCAACATATGAATCGACTGGAAAAAAAAAATTTGATAAAGCAACATGCATTTTTGTCCCTTCGTATTCTCACCGTGCTCCAATATTCTCCTCGGGTACTATAACGTTTGTTTTTTGTTCTGTTTTAGTTAATAACGTTTGATTTCCACACTCAAAATGACTCGAACAGCCAAAATCTGTCATGCCTTTGCTCAAACAAATAATCTATTTTATCTATTTTTAGCCTTGTCCAAGTTGATTTCAACTGTCCCAGATCATCGCAACAGCAATAACCCCGATTCCAAGCAACACAGCCGAAAACTTGAGAAAAGGTGTGTCAACATGAACCGTCTTCTGAGGGGTATAGCCCTTTGCTTATTTTTTAAAATTGCACTTCCCCAAGTAATAATTAAAAAT
Source organism: Ficus microcarpa (assembly GCA_025413485.1). Lineage (NCBI taxonomy): Eukaryota > Viridiplantae > Streptophyta > Magnoliopsida > Rosales > Moraceae > Ficus > Ficus microcarpa. The sequence goes on along the minus strand of CM046381.1, from coordinate 21,975,911 downwards.
ATGTAAAAGGCTACATATTTCACATCTGAAACGGACTTTGGGGACTTCCAGAAATTTATACAATAATCTTCTTAACCGTTTCATCAAATGACCAATGAGAAAGTATAAAAAAAAAAAAAAAAAATCATTGCAACACAAAATCAAAATCTATTGTTTTTGATTTCATGTCTCATTGACTGTCCCCTAATAATATTATGTCATATCATATGAATTTAAAAATTTAACCACAAAAAAGAAGCTAAATATTAAAAATTCTTAAACAAATTTATAAGTTGTCAAAATATTATTGAGTAGATAGCTATTGAAACAGAAAAATAGGACAGTAAATCTGGGCAATACTAGCATCTAGATTTGCACCATGGTTGGTCCTGTCATAGATAAATAACTGTTGAATATTGATCGTTTGGATGATATTGACGTCGTTTTTTTGTACTGCTGTCGTTTCGTTGTTTATTTAATTGACTGATAATCTAATGTTTAATGTTGTTATACTTTTGATGTCGTTTTAGAGTTTATTAATAAGTCACGTCGTTCTACTATATTTGTTGTTTGTGGAGTGATCGTTATTATGCTCTTGTCGTGTTTTCTATATGCTGACGTTTTCCTAGGTTATTAATATAAAATTTGTTGTTGTTGTTTTTTTTTTGTTTTTTTGTTTTTTTAACTGAAATGTGGGTTTTTCAGGTTATTGATTTCACTTACTGATGTTTATGTTGCTTTATACTTGATGTCGTTTAGAAATTTATCATTGTTGTTTGTTGGTACGACGTCGTTTTTCTACTCTTGTCGGTTTTCTACTTGGTGTCGTTTTTAACATGTAACGTGGTCTTTTGAGCTTATTATGTCGGTTTTTTAATCCTTTGTCGTGTTCAATCGTTATTGTTTTTCATCTGTTACTACTTATATGAAGAAAATGGTGTGGTAATTTTATTTTGCCACTCATCATGTTGTCATGTTATCACTGAAAAGTCACCGAAAAGTTCAAGAAGAAAAGAAAAATGACACCTTCAAATAGCAAGAGTAAAACGACAGGTTACTAAGCAGTGATTCAAAGGTATGAAAAGACACTAGCAAACATCCAAATGACAACTTAACTCCTGTTTTAATTCTCATTAGTGGTACTCCCTCTGATTATATTTATGTTCTTTTAGTGCCTTTTCTAATTAATATCACCGTTTTAATTGGTTAACTAAATTAGTGATCTTTGCAAAGTTTAATTAAAGTTTTCTCAAATTAGATTGCAGAAAAACCAATATTCCTGCTGAGTCTACAAGTTAATATCACCCAACAATTATTATGATTATGATTATTTTTCTTTTTTGACTGGAAATTTTCCCCTTCGTTATTATATATATATATATATTTTTCTTGAAGTAGTTGTATACGTAATTGATGTATCATTTGTTCTGCTGCAAACCTCACATCACCATCCAGATCAGATTATGCCACATGTAATTTGATTTAACAAGAAGTTTAATTGTGAAATTCCTCTTCTGGACTTGCAAACTAAATATAATGCCAATAAGGATAAACGTAATCTCCAAAAGCGACAACAATTACAAAACGGCAATAAACTCAAAATGGACAACCAAACCAATAAACGACAATAAACTCCAGAAACGACAACAAGTAAAACATGAAAAGCAGCAACTCCAAAATCTCTAGTAATAATCGTTCCTTCTTACACACAGTGATATAAAAATGTGCTTTGGAATGAATGTGATTTCCACTAGACCACGTTTTCTTCTCGTAATAATTGGTGGAATAATGTAGACAATATTTATTGAGAGTGGTTTTCTTCTTTGTGCTTTGGTGAAACAAAACATGAGAGATCTGCTCAAAAACAATTAAGTACAGAGGATTAATTGGCTGAATCTAATTTAAGTTATCTTCTGGTGTTATTAGTTGTGTGGTCGATTTTACGCTTTGTTTATAATCTGTTTCGTAGGTTTCTAAGTTTTCGGATGAATTTCCAACAAAGACAAATGATCAATCAGCTGACAGCCAATCCGAATGTTTAATGGATCTAATGAGCTTTGTCCTTTTTTTTTTTTTTTTTTTTTTGGTGTGTGTGTGAAGTGAGCGTTGTCATTTTGGTTTGTCATTGACTATTTCAAATCGTGTACAATTCTTGTAGAGAGAAATAGTAAAACGAGGAATATTCTCACATGTGTGCCCTTTCAATTGATAGGATGACCCACTTTATTTTCTGAGCTTTAAAAACTCTCACTTTACTCCTTGAATTTAGAATTAACCTAACTTATTAACTCTCTTCCTTACATTTTATCTTAAAAACAAAAAAACAAAAAAAAGGAAAAAGCTGGTAGTGTGGTTACGTGGTCATTTTTTAAGAACTTTGTCAAAAATTAATGAAAAAAACATATGATTTCATTTAATTCCCCTTTTTTTTTCCGTCTGTTTTACAAAAAAAAAAAAAAGGAAAAAGGAAAAAAAAACAGTTAATTGGGACTAAACAAAATTTGAAGGGTAAAATAAGAGTCTTTAAACTTCAAGTGGTAAGGGTAAGAATGACATTATAAAGCGAAAGGCATATACAGGTGAGATTGATACATAAAACAAATAAAGCATCTACCTAATTTAAGCTGCTTTAAACTGAAATATTCCAGAAAAGTTAAGAGGTTTTACAGAAAGGAAATAACAAGAGTGAGTTTATAAGATGATCAAGATTGTAGGGACAAATATCGATTCAAAGTCTGTAAATTGAATATAGAAAATGCTCAATCTTTTTCTTTTTTTTTTTTTCCTCTCTCAATGTACTAAATTTACTTTTATTTTAAAATCGTAATAAAACAAGGCATAGCATATTTCGACAATACTGAATATTATAACCATAGAAAGATATTCATCGCAGGTACAACAGACAAGAGGATAACAAGAAGAGCAGCCCTGCCAAGAGGCTCCAAAGAGCAAAACAAAGCTTTGCAAATGTTGAAACTCTTGTCTTGACAACCAAAAAAAAAAAAAAAAACCACACATAACAATTGACGAAGAATACACAATATCAAAATATTCTGCCGGCCAAAAATTTTTTAAAAAGAAAAGATACACGCATTTCAACCTCACATTTGGAAACAGAATTAAAGAACAAATATTGGCCAAACGTCTACATAAAATCCAACCACTACGTTATTAGTAAATGCTTATATTCTGCCGTCGCCAAGGACCAAAACCTAACGCGTTGATCTTCAGTGTGGAAAAATGTTCCATAGCATTACTATATATAGCCTTCAACCACAATATTATTTGAAAGTCTAAAATTCCACGGCATTATTTCAATAGCATAATTTTTTTGAGCAAGTCATCTAATTGGTACCAATTCACCGGCCTTTTGTTTCAACCATTTCAACTATTTAAATCATGTTGGCTATTTTGACATTTTGGCTTTGGTTTATAAAAAAATAAATAAAATAAAATAAACGAAGATGACTAGTAGGTTCATCCCAATGGAACATAAATAATTGAATAAAGCCAACAAACTAGTGATTAGTAGGTTCATTGCCTAATTACATTATAATATTAGCCATAACATCAATATAAGCAACATAATTAAAGATCTGCTTTTTCCTTTGTCTATGTGCGCTGAATAAGTAGTCCCTTATTGCAAGTTCATGGAAAATTAAACTAAAAACCAAAACAACAGATAACAAATAATAAAACAAAAGAGAAGATAGACTAATTATAAAAAAAAGAGAGCTGACTTTCTGCAATATAAGATTCTACATTAGATTGCTTTTTTTCTCTCCTTTCCTTCTTCTGCCATTTGCCATATTCAAAGCTCTCATTCTTTCAAAGTCTAATACCATTGGGATAAAAAATAAAATAAAATAAAATAAAATAAAAAAATAAATACAAAAGATCAATCTTCGAACGGGTACAAGTCGCACAAGCATTTTCTCTTGATTCTCCAATTAAGGTACTTTTCTTTCTTCTTCTTCTTTTTTTTTTTTTTTTTTTTTTTTTTTTTTTCCTTTCTTTCCCTGCCCTTTCTAGTGTTTGGTATTTTTATGATCTGTTCTTTCTTTCTTTTTAAAATTTTATTTTCTTTGCCTATTTATATCGATTAAACTTGAGTACTAGATGCAAATTAACGGTTTTCTTGCTATTTTTGTTTAGTTTTTTTAGGCTTCTTTTCATTTTATTTTTAGATGTTTTAACATGTGATAATTATTTCAGCCTGTTTCGACGGTGGAACTTAAAGTTTCTTGATCATTTTTCCGGTGGTTCACAAGGTGAGGGCCTAACTCTTTTTTGTACGTTACGATTTTTTTAGTGTTGTAGCTAAAAATTTCAACTCCATGGCTTCTTTGAAAGAGAACATATATTCCTTTAGTTTAACATGAAACAGAAAACCGAGCTTTTTATTCGATATTGAGCTCATAATCTTTTTGCTACAGCTTTTAGCTTTTATTAATGTTGTCATTTACTTCGTTTACACATAATTATATGTCACACTTTGAATATCATAGTTAAGTTAACATACCAAACGTGCCCTTATTTCTTTCTTTACATAAATAAATAATTATATAAAATGTCCATTTTTATTACTACATTTAAAATATGTCCGTATGTTAATAATACTCTATTATGTAAGAGTGTAGCTTCAATAGTTACTTTTTTTTTTTAAGTAACCATGGATGATTATAGATAAATTTATAAAAAGAAATGCATTCTTTAATTACATTCGAAGATATGATATTTTATGTAACTTAATATGCCAACCTTTTAAATATTATTAAATTGTTTTTTTTTTTTTTTGTATTTTAAATATGAGCAATTGATATAATTGAATGCATAGTAGGGAATAGAATGGACTCAATTTTTTTTTTAAAAAGGAAAATGCAGTAAATAGTATATTATATATATATTTTTTTTTTTCTTCTTCTCTGGCGCCGGCGAGAATCATCGTCACCATCTTTCTCTCTAAATTTTCCCTCTCTCTCTCTCTCCGGATTTCCATCTGTCTCCTTCAATAGGAAGAAGAATGATAAGAAATTGGAAGTTCTATTGTAAAGTGGAGGTTCTGTTATAAACATGGACAATTTTTTTAGCTTTTGTCTTGCTAAAGAAAGTAGAAGTTGGGTTTGAATTGAAATTTAGATATTCTTTAAAAGTTGCAGAGATAAGCTCCAGTTTCTTTAATCTTTTAAAGAAAAAAATAATCACAATTTTCTTTTTTGTTTGTTTTTACTTTCCCAATTCAATTACAATTTGTCTTTGTTGATGTTTTTATCTTGAAATTTTCTAAATCAACAAATAAAATAAAAAAAGTCTAGAAAGTAGATATAAACCATTTGAACCTTAGATTTTACGCTTTTTTTTTTTTTTAACATATTATCATTTTAATGAAATTGATAATTTTTAAAAACGTAAATACTATATAAAAACTAAGATTTAATTAGGCTTTATTTTTCCTCTTAAAAAATACGTTTTTTTATTGAAAAAAAAAGATTATTTACCCTAATTAAAAGAAAAACACTCAAATTAAAAAAAATATTTTTTAGTGAATCCGGTATTTAATTTTATTTTCATTATTTAATTTATATGGTAAATCTAATATTTACTACATAATCCAATGTTTACTAGTATTTAACTCATTTTTCATATTAAAGTATACTTTTCTTTCCAGTAAATACAATTTAATCAATAAATAATTGTAATTACTAACTAAATAATGATATTTATGTAATTTGAACAATAAAGAAAAAATGAAAAAAAAGATTAAACATATTATAATAAAAAGTAATAAATATTTACGTAAATAATGATATTTACATGATTTGAAAATAGTAAATCCAATAATTATTAGGGTTATATGCAAGAATGACGTAAATTTAACACATCCTTATATTTATACCCATGGTAACATTAAATTTGATTATTTATTTTATATTATAATACTAAAATTATCAACTTTAATATTAGAGTAGATAAAATTATAAAAAGGTATTAAAAAATATATGGCTCTCCATCAAATTTTATCTAATTTTTATTAAGTAAATCCATTTTGTTTCACTTACTAAATCGAAAATAGTTATATAGTAAAAAGATGGTTATACTGAGTTAAATGAAAAGAATTTACTACTTAATTATTTACAAGCTTATCTTTTGTGTACTGGAATTTTTCAATTTTTTAGTTTCTTTGTCAAGTTTTGTATTTACAAGGTAAACCAACGTTAATAAACCATATTATTAACACGGAAATCTGATTATTAACGTGTAAATTAAGTATTGACAATATTATGGTATTTATAATTATGTCTAGTATAAATGAGGTTAATCTGATTATTAATTATTATATTATTTTCTTCTTCTTAAAAAGTAAATTATTTATTATAATGTGAATAAAAAACTCTAAATTAATAAAAATTAAAAAAGCCCCCTAAAATCTCTTGATCACAAATCAGACCCCAAACATTATTCCAAAAAATAAATAAATGAATGAATGAATCAGACCCCAAACCCAGCCAAATCAGCCCAAAACCCAAATGGTTCGCCGGAGTTGTTGCAGTCGCCGGAGACGGAGAAGATCGACGAGAGAGGTGAGGTTCGTGGCTCACAACAATGGCTCCGCGATCTCATCACCGGCTTCGGGATCTCGCGAACTTTGCCAGAGATCGCGACCGTGTCACCGACACGGCACTTTCACGAGCACTCGTCAACGGAAAACATAGGAAAACGCAACCTCTAGACAGCGAGGAACATTTCCATCTCATTTCCGTCTCGTCGCCGTCGCGATTCCTTACCAGTCGTGGCCATCGAGATCTTGGTGACGTCGTTCTCTTCACCGTCGCGACGACAATATCTGAAGAGAGAACCAGATAGCTCTGTCACCGGCATGGCGTCGTCAGGCGATGAACTCCCTCGTCGGGATCTTGCAGCCGCCGTCCTTCATCGTTGTCGTCCTTCTTCGCCGGTGGTAGAGTAGAAAAAGAGAGAGCAAAATTATAAACAAATAAATTTTTTTATTTGAAAAATAAAAAATAATTTACTATGTTTGATAAAAAAAAATTTTTAATTAAATAAGATCTATCAACTGTATCATGTGGTATATTTTCTGTAATTTTATTTTGCATATGATCTATTTAAAAATAAATAAATGAAAAGCTTGGCATTGAATTAAAGTGTCCTTCTTTTGGTATGTAATTAGAATATAAATCATTTCAAGCAAAAAAAAAAAAAAAGAGAATATAATTCATTTCTTTAATTTAAAATTTATTTAAAAAATACTTTAAAAAGTCATGTCATCAAGTTATCAACAAATTATCCATCTAAATCATAGTTATAGGTTCATTAATTGTCATTAAATATTTGTAATCAACTAGTCTGTTACAACCACCCAATTAACATTATGTGACTAAAACAATAATAACCATGTATGCGTAAATGTTAGAGTAACCATTAAAAATTCTTCCTATTATGTAAATTTCCATTTATAAAGAAATAAATGCTTTTAGTACCTATTTTATACTTTAATTATTTTTAACATCATTTTCTATCATTATGATTCATTTTTTCCTTTTTTTTAATCATTATTGTATTGTTATCTTAATGATTAATTATTTATTACAATGATTGCTTGTTAGTATGATTTATATTTTATATAAACATATTTCTTAAGTATGATTCAGCTTTTTTAAAAACCTATTTTTTTACGATTCACATTCTTAATGATAATTGTAATATTATTATTGTTATATATTCTCACTTTGACTGAATGTTTTAATAGATTTTTTTTTCAATGTTTTAGTTTTTTTTTTTTTAATGTTTGATGGTACAGAATTTTTTTTATTTCTTTAAAAAAGAATTTTTTTTATTTCTTCTAAAAAATAATTTTTTTTTCAATTTCTTCTCTAATTTAGATATTCCAATCTAAGCAAACTCTTTTCAATGATTCTTACAGATCATTAATTATAAGATTGCCTCAATGTTTGTTGCCTTAATGGTTTGGTTTCTTATATTTCGTTGTTGTGTGAGAAAAATTGTTGTTAAATGTTCAAAGGAATAACCATTCACAAACACAACAAAACGAGAATAACAATTAGAAAACGACAAGAAAATCTAAAAGCGACAGCAATACCAAACACAGTATATTGGACAACATAATAAACGACAGAAATAATGGCAGGTTCGTTTTCTAAACGTGTAAAATAGCTTTCTTTAAGGTCATACCAAAGTTGTTAAGTTTTAGGAACCATCATTAAGGAAAAATAAAAAAATATAGAAAAAATCCTTTTTTTTTTTTTTAAACAAAAGCCCTTGTTCTAACTTTCAAAAAATTACAGTTGTTCTAATTGTGTTTCTTTTTAAATTTTTTTTTTCTGCTATTTGCAATGGTAGGAATTTACTTGTTATCCAAAACTCCAATTATTCAAAGGAGCGATAAAGAGAAGAAAAGAGGTTGATACAACCAAAAGGTATATCTTTTAATTTCTTCCCCTGCACATTTCTAATTATCTTGAACTTTAATTCAGTAAATAATTTGTTATTATTATTATTATTATTATTATTATTATTATTATTTTGCTGAGAATTGGCTTCATTTTGTTTAAATGCTAGTAATGAAGTTTGATCTATTTATTTTTTATTTTTTATTTTTTTACAACAAAAGCCCATGCTGTGAGGGTTCATTCCATAACACACTTTGTTAAATTGCGAAAATTATGTTAAGGAGCCATAACACACTCGTTAGTAAAGGTTCATACCAAATATTTATGTTATGTTTGATAGAGGTGAAAAGTGAGAGAAAAGAAAAGAGTGGAGGGATGTTTAAAGTGAAAATAAGAACGCATGCTGTTTGGTAGGAGAGAAAGGTGGAGGGAAGAGAAAATTGGAGAGATAAAAGGAAATAGAAAGCCCACCATCTTTAATCTCTACAAAAGTGCAGAGATTTTTGGAGAAACACTCTTACACTTATATAAATAGTTAAATATATAACATTTTTATCCTCATTTTTAAATTAACTAATTACTAACTAATTTGCAAATGATCATTTAATTTGTCCTCTATTTTGTTTCATTCTATCATACTAAACAAGATAGAAAATCAACTTCTTTTTCTTCATTCAAATTTTCTTTCCTTTATATGTTTCCTCTCTTTCCTCTTTCTTTCCTTCTTATCGAACGGAGTTTTATATACAACCTTAAATGACTCCACTATCTAAACAAAACAATTAAGATTCCACTTTCATTTAAAACTATGACTAAAACGCATTAATATTCAATGTCGAAAAAAATAGTTGCTTTTTCCTGGTGGCAAAGCTTTATTGGTATTTATTATTTCACACTTTTGCTTTGGTATTAAAAAAACAAAAAACAAAAAAAGGTGAAAATGACTGGTTGGTTCATCCAAATGGAACATGAATTATTGAGGAATAAAGACAAGAAACCATTAGTGATGAAAAATAATGAAAGCAACTTTCTAAGATTCTTGCTGTCAAATCCATAAATAATGGTTTTTTCTTTAAAAAAAATATTATTTATCTGTGTCATGGTGGGACTTAAAATTCACTATGAGTATAGTATTACAATTATCCTTCATTTTTGTTTTTTAATGGAAGGTGGGGTTTCAATTCTAAGCTACTTTGTGAAGTTAAGTATTCAATGATCACTGTATTATGTTTGCAACAGAGACGAAGGGAGAGAAGGCCTAAGCCCCCTTCAACTTTTGTTTGTTTGTTTTTTTTTTTTTTTTTAAATGATTTTAACTAAATTTTCATAGTAATAACCTTCCTTAAAAAATAAAAATATGCTCACAATTATCCTTTTCATGATATAGTTATTAGCTTTCCTAAAAAAGCTTTGTCTTCGTCACTGGTTTGCAACCACGATATTCATCCTCCAATGAAAAAATAATTTAATTGTGAGATTTTCTTTCAAATTGCAAAAGTATGAGTGATGATTCTTGTTGTTTCTTTGCTTTTAGCTCATTATCTTTTTGCTACTATTTAATTACCCACTGATATTAATTGTAAGTACAAAATAAGCAATATGATTAAAGAAGAATTTATATATTATAGTAGACCTATTTTAATCGCTGGTCAAGTACGCTTGAGTAAGTGGTCTCTCTTTGCACGATATTGGAGCCATCCATAATCGTTAGTTACTTTGCAAACGCGTCAATTGGACACAAAAAGAAAAACGAAAAGGAAAAAAAAGAAAAAAAAGAAAAAAAAGGAAGAAATTTAAAATTAAAAAAAAAAAGACAAGAAAAAGAAAGTTGACGAATAGAGAAAACACAAAAGAGCATTTCTTTGAACAAAAGTCCTTTATTGCTACTTGCCTTAGAGACCTTCTCTTGATCATCTATATGAAATGTCTCCCTTTGTTCAAAGTTGAAAGCATAGTCTTCTGATCCACCCAAAAACACAAGTATTTTACTCTTCATTATCTTCTCCAAAGGTATTTTCACATAATATTATTTTTATATTTTTCATTTTAACTGAATGTCATAATAGTTTTCTTCTTTTTTCTTTTTCAATGTTGTTGTTGTTTTTTTTTATTGCTTGCTAGAACAGATTATCTTTTATATTTTATTTCTTCTGTGATTTGGATATTCCAATCCAAACAAACTCTTTTCAAACATTTCTTACAGTTCATTAATTATTATGTGAGTTTTTGATAAGTCATTAATTATGTGATTGCCACAATGGTTGTTGCCTTAATGATTTGATTTTTTATTTGTATTTTGTTTTTCTGTGATAAAAATAAATGTTAAATGTTCAAAGGAATAACAACTCACAAACACGATAAAACGTGAATAACAATGTGGCAAACGAGAAGAACATCTAAAAACGACAACAATACCAGACACAAACAAATTCTGCAACACATTAAACGACATAAATGATTGCAAGTTCCGTTTCTAAACGTGTAAAATAGCTTGATTGAAGGTCATATCAAAGTTGTCAAGTTTTAGTAATCATCAATAAGGGGAAATATATATATATATATATATATAAATCCTTGTTTTTTTTTTAATAAATAAAAGCCCTTGTTCTAACTGTCGAAAGTTTACAGTGGTACTAACTGTGCTTCTTTTTTATTTTAGTTTTCTCCTATTTGAAATAGAAGGAATTTACTTGTTATCCAAAACTCCCATCATTCAAAGGAGCAATAAAGAGAAGAAAAGAGGTTGATACAACCAGAGGTATATCTTTTTTCTTCCCCTGCACTTTCTAACTATATATGCAGTTTAATTTTGTAAATAATAAATTTTAGGTTTGATGAGAATAATGGCTTCATGTTGGTTAAATTTCAGTAATTAAGCTTGGCCTCGTTAGGAGAAACGAGGGACTTTACACACAATTTAGAGAGAGAGAGAGACAGAGAGTGAAGTAATGAGAACACACCACCTTTTTTTTTTTTTCCTTGCTCTGAGAGTTCATTCCATAACACACTAGTCAACTGATCTCCTTTCTTCTTTGTAATTCTCTAGGGTCCTTTCCATCATCAATCTAACTACGATTCCTTGAAGAAGAAAAACCATGGCTGAAGTACTTGTGGGAGGTGCTCTTCTCTCTGGCTTCTTTAATGTCTTGTTTGATAAGCTGGCTTCTCAGGAGGTCCTCAATTTCCTTCAACGAAAGAAAGGCGTTTCAAAGCTGCTTAAGGAGTTGGAGATCAAGTTGCGGTCGGCTAATAAACTGCTGAATGATGCTGAAGTGAAGCAACTCACAGATGAAGATGTGAAGAAGTGGCTTGATGATGTTAAAGAGGTGGTTTATGAAGCAGATCATGTGATGGACAAAATCAATACCAAAGCTCTGCGGCGTAAGGTGGAAGAAGACAAGCAATCTAGAAGCAAAGCAAGAAAGCTCTTCAATTTCTTGCCAGACTTATATAGTGCATTTATTAACACTATAAAATCGGAGATACAGGAGATCCTTGCTACGTTAGATCTTCTCTTGGGGCGAAAGGATGAGCTTGGTCTGAGAGAAGGTGTTCATCAGCATAGACCTCAAAGATTACCAGCTCCTTTGGTGGACGCTTGTGATGTTTATGGAAGGGATGCTGAGAAAGAAGCTATCGTTGAGTTGTTGTTATCTGATCATAATGGTGGGCGTAAGCTATCCGTGATTCCTATAGTGGGCATGGGTGGTATCGGCAAAACCACTCTTGCTCAACTTGTTTACAATGATAGCAGGGTCCAAGATCATTTTGCCTTGAAGGTGTGGGTAACAGTGTCAGAGGAGTTCGATGTTTTTAAACTCATGAGAATAATTTTTGAGGCAATCACTTCTCAGAAATGTGATATTCAAGACCTATATCAACTTCAAAATGCACTGAAGGAGAACGTAATGGGAAAAAGATTTCTTTTCGTTCATGATGATGTTTGGAACGAAAATTATGATCTTTGGGATGCTTTAAAGAGCTCTTTTGACTTTGGAGCAAAAGGGAGTAAGATTCTTGTGACGACACGCAGTGAAATCGTGGCGTCAATGATGGGTACTGTTCCAGCTTATAGTCTACAGATGATACCGGATGATGATTGCTGGAAGTTGTTTGCACGCCATGCCTTTGACAATATAGACTCTGGGGTAAATCCAGATTTTCAAGAAATGGGCAAAGAAATTGTCAAAAAGTGCAAGGGTCTACCTTTAGCAATAAAATCAATTGCTGGGGTTTTACGCTCTCTATCAAGTTCAGAGGAGTGGAGAGGGATCTTGCAGAGTGATGTGTGGGATTTGCAATTTCAAGAAAATCAGAAGAACAAGATTCTTCCAGCATTATGGTTGAGTTACCAGTTCCTACCCCCAAACTTAAAGCGGTGCTTTGCTTATTGCTCAATATTCCCTAAAGATTATGAGTTTCGGGAGGATGACAAAGAAACCATAGTCTTCTTGTGGATGGCAGAAGGACTTTTGCAACCTGACAAAGGAAAATCACTGGAAGAAGTTGGAAAATCGTACTTGAATGCTCTAATATCAAGGTCTTTCTTTCAGCGATCAAGTAAGGGTGGAAGACCAATTCTCCTAATGCATGATCTTGTGCACGATTTAGCAATGCGCATTTCAGGTGAGTTTTGCATCACGTTGGATGGTTGTGATTACTTGGATGGCTTTACAAGCAAGACTCGTCATTTGTCATATCGAAAATTTAATGAAGACATAACGAAGTTACAGGGTCTGTCCAAAACCCAGTGTTTAAGGACCCTGCTGGCTTTACCGTTGTCACATGGGTATAATTCCACAACATTGATGGACCCTATCCCTTGTGAACTATTTCAAAGAGTTGGAGGATGCCTGAAAGTGCTCTCTTTATCTCAATCTAGTATCATAGAGTTGCCTGATTCGATTGGGGATCTAAAGCATCTAAGGTATTTGGACTTATCTAGGACAGAAGTTGAGGAAATTCCAAGTTCAGTTTGCACTCTATACAACTTGCAAACACTGTTGTTGTTAGGTTGTAGCAAACTTACTCAATTGCCAACCAACACATGTTCCTTAATCAACCTACGTCATCTTGGGATCAGCATGACACCTTTAAAAGAAATGCCCCCACAGATGTGCAAGTTGAAGAATCTACAAACATTAAGTGATTTTGTTTTGGGAGAAAATGGTGGGTCTAGGATCAAAGAGTTGGGAGAGCTGAAGTCTTTGCATGGAAGTCTTTGTATTTCAGGGCTTGAAAACGTGGTGAATGTGGGGGATGTTTTACAAGCCGATTTGAAGAACAAGGAATGTCTTACTGAGCTTATTTTGAGATGGAAGCATGATGGTATAAGTAATGATTCAACAAGAGAAAATGAAGTACTTACTGCACTGGAACCACATAAAATACTGAAGATACTCGAAATTTATGGTTACAAAGGTACTACATTCCCAGATTGGGTAGCATGTAAATCATTTAGTGAGATGACTGAAGTGACTCTATCCACTTGTAAAAATTGTTGCTTGTTGCCACCACTGGGGCAACTACCTTCCCTCAGAGAGCTTAAGATTTGGCAGATGGATGGGTTGGAAAGTATAGGAGATGAATTTTGTGGTACTCCCTCAACCACGCCTTTTCCATCCTTAGAAAAATTACACATTGAATACATGGGTTCGCTGGAGAGGTGGTCATTTACTGGAGCTGAGCAAGCAGGTGAGATTTTCCCCCATCTCAATACTCTTCGTATTGCGTTTTGTCACAAACTGAATGTGAGACTGCCAGCTGGTTGTTTTCCATCCTTGGAAACAATTCACATTGGTCATTGTAAAGAAATGGTGAGCGCAATTCTTACAAGTCAAGCAGAGATTGATTCCGCATATCCTTCCCTTAAATCCATAGTATTATACTTCTGTCCAAGATTGGAGTCGTTTTTCGGAACGGGATTTCCTTCTAGTTTAAAGGAACTTGAAATCACAGGATGCCCAAAGCTCATTGCAAACCGTATGAAGTGGGATCTGCAAAGACTCTCCTCTCTTCAAAGCTTAGTGCTCCAAAGATTTGAAATTGAAAGAGGGGTGGATTCATTTCCAGAGGAAGGGCTTCTTCCATCCACTTTGACTTCTCTCTCTATCTCTGGCTTTGAAAATCTTAAAACCCTAAATGGAAAATCCTTTCACAACCTCACCTCCCTTCAAGAATTGGCAATTTCCTCTTGCAAAGAGTTACAGTTCTTGCCAGAAGAAGGGCTGCCCCTTCTCTTGCTCGTTTGAAGATCAATCACAGTCCTCTGCTAAAACAGCGATGCCAGAGAGGAACAGGGGAAGATTGGCCCACAATTCAACACATCCCCAACATAATAATCGACTGGAAAGAAATATGATAAAGCAACACGAATTTTTGTCCCTCCTCATTCTCTGCTCCAATTTTTCCTTCAGGTACTATAACATTTGTTTTTTGTTCTGTTTTAATTAATAACGTTTGACTTCCATTTTACTTTGCTTTTACCTGTGTTCCTTTTTATGAGTATTTCTTCAATATTTCCAAGTTACTGGTTTGGGCTTTGGTTTTCATATGGGGTATGAATTTTCTTTGATTTAGTCTAAGAAAGTCGATCGAAATTCATGGAAAAATAGAAATGTTTCGTTGTTTTAGAAGTTTTCGACAATCCTTAATCATATAGCTTTCTGAAATATTAATGTTCCAAATGAAAGTTTTTTCAGTGTTTGATCTAACACATTTTCATATCTTAAATTGCAAACAAAGATTGAAAATGTTTCCCAGGGAAAAAAAAAATCTAATTCATAACAGTTTCACTATAAGGTCTGCAACTAAACCAGGATTTTTTTATCAGACTTGACTTTTTTGTTGCGTCTTGTCAAAGACAACTGTTTTAACAACTAGAGGGATTTTGGAAATAATGATTGTCCATTCTGTTTTGAATGGTATTGTCTTTACCATTTTTCTTTCAATCATCTAACTATAAATATGGATAATCTTTGAAGAAACTCAAATTTGAATAATGTCCGCAGATGTTTTCAAACCAGCCACATGGAAGGATGCGAGAAGAATGTCCTTTTATTCTTCAAAGTTAGCAGCCCAACACTCACAGGTCAAAATTTTTATTTGTATAATATCCTTTTTGTTTTTTCTTAAGCTCCCAATCTTACCATGTTACTATATTTTTTTCGATTAAGCAGGACACTTTCTAGGAGTTGCAGTACAAGTTAAGCATGTTGGGACTTGGGAAGAAGATTCCAGCTACAAGTTTAACACAAGGAACCTAGGAATATAAAGTTGTATTCTTCAGAGTTGTCAGACAAACATTCAGAGGTCAGAATTTTCTTTGTGCAATCTTCTTTTTGTTTTCACGTAGGATCTCAATCTTACCATTTTACTGTATTTTTTCGCTTAAGCAGGATACTTTCTCGGAGTTACAACATGATGGATTGAAAAATTAGTTTCCATTGAGATTTACCGATTATTAATACAAGTTAAACATCTTGCAAATATTTACCAATTTTTCACGTTACTTGTATGATACATTCTAAGAAAGAGGGTGATGAAGTTTAAACAACAGAACAAGTCAAATATTTTCAGAGGAAGATTTATGCTACTAGGGCATGTGTGGTGTGTGACTAGGTTTTTATTTTTTATTTTTTAAAATTTAAAATTAAAATCTTATAATTGTAACATGGATATATATTTATGTGTTGTATATACTTGTGTGTGTAATATATTTCATAGCCAAATGGGACATACTCAAAGTAGGGCCCTTGGTCTTGTCGTCCATAGACTTACTATAGAACAGGGAAGATTGGCACAAAATTCAACGCATCCCAACGTATGAATCGACTGGAAAAAAAAAATGATAAAGCAACATGCATTTTTGTCCCTTCGTATTCTCACTGTGCTCCAATATTCTCCTCAGGTACTATAACATTTGTTTTTTGTTCTGTTTTAGTTAATAACGTTTGATTTCCAGATTATTTTGCTCTTACATAAGTTTCGTTTTATGCTTGTTTCTTCAATATTTCTGTGTTTTCTTAGAGACTGATTTGGGGTTTGGTTTTCATATGTGGGTGTTAATTTTCTTGGAGCTGGTTTGAAGAAGTTGATCAAAATTGATTGGAAAAATAGTAATATGGCATTATTTTGGAAGTTTTCAATAATTACTTGTCATACTTTCTGAAATATAAATGTTGCAAATGAAAGTTTTGTCGGTTTTTAATCTAATATATTCTCTCTATACAGGCTATATGTGGATGATGTGCAGGAATAGATTGAACATGGTTTAACCGACACTTAAATTTCAGCCAAAAAAAGGTTAGTTCACCTCAGCCATGGCAATTTTTGTTTCGTTCTTTTTTCTGCCCCAAATCCTTTTAGATTATGTCAAGAAAAAGAAAGTTGGTGTCTTGCCACCGTGAATAGTTTTTGCAATATGGTTTATCAACTGTACTTTCTATTGCAGCTATTGTTACCCAAATTTTATGTGCTCGGGCTAAATTTTAATAAGGCAGTGTTATGATACTTTTTTGCTGTCCGGATCCATAATTGACTGACTATAAATCATTGGTGATAGAGAGAGCCAGAGGAAGATTGGCCCTAGATTCATCCCATCCCCAAGATAGAAATCTAAAGAGAAGACATCTGATGAGAGCATTCTTCATTTCTGTGCGTCCCTAAACTCCGCATTTTCGAATTCTCTCTTAAGGTAATTTTCTCCTTGTTTTTCTATTGTAATATATTATTGTTACCATTTAGCTAAGAATACGTTTTGGAAAATTCTGAATCAATAGGGATGTAAAGCGGAGCTGTCCATTCTGACTTTCAGGTACCATGCCCTTTGTTTCTTGTTCTCTTTTAGAGAATAACGTTTGACTTCCTTATTAATTTGCTTTTCCGTATATTCCTTTCTATGACTATTTCTTCAATATTTCCTTGTTACTGGTTTGGGCTTTGGTTTCCATTTGTGGGTGTGAATTTTCTTTGATATAATTTAAGGAAGTTGATTAAAATTCATGGAAAAATAGAAATGTTTCATTGTTTCAAAGTTTTCAATAATTCCTTATCATATAGCTTTCTGAAATGCTAATATTTCAAATGAAAGTTTTATCAGTGTTTGATCTAACACATTTTCAAATCTTAAATTGCGGACGTAGATTGAACATGTTGAAAAGGGTACTTAAACTTCAGCCCTGAAAAAAATAAATAAAAACTCTAATTCATAACAGTTTCACTATAAGGTCTACAATCTAAACCAGGATTTTGATCAGACTTTGACTTTTTTGTTGAATCTTGTCAAAGACAACTATTTAACAACTAGAGGGATTTTGGAAATAATGATTGTCCATTCTGTTTTGAATGGCATTGTCTTTATCATTTTTCTTTCAGTCAATCTAAATATAAAAATGGATAATCTTTGCAGAAACTCAAATGTGAATAATGTCCGCAGATGTTTCAAAACCAGCCACATGCAAGGATGCGAGAAGAAGTTCTTTTATTCTTCAAAGTCAGCAGCATAACACTCAGAGGTCAAAATTTTTATTTGTGTAATATCCTTTTTGTTTTTGCTTAAGCTCCCAATCTTACCATGTTACTGTATTTTTTTTCAATTAAGCAGGACACTTACTAAGAGTTGTAGTACAAGTTAAGCATGTTGGGAGCAACACGTAAATCTGGTAAACAAATCTTTTTGTGAGGTGAGTTGTTTTCATTGCGTCAATACGCGTTGTTTAATGTTGTCTTTAGATGTAGATATTGTGAAGTTCTATTTGTTAGTCTTTGCGTCCCCAAAGTATGAAACATGCATATCATGAAATATCCGAAAAGTGGAAATTCAAATTCATAACAGTTTCACTAGACGGTCTATATGCAACTTGTCATAGAATACTGTTGTAACTACTAGATGGGTTTTGGAAAGAATGATTTTCCATTTTGTTTTGCATGATACGGTCTTCATTATTTTGCATACTCTCATACAATTAAAAAAAATGGATAATATTAGAAGAAACTCATATGTGACTAATGTCTGCAGATGTAAGTGAGCCACATGCAAGGAAGCGGGAGGAATGTCCTTTTTCTTCTTCAAAGTGAACAGAACAACATTCAGAGGTCAGAATTTTATTTGTGTAATGTCCTTTTTGTTTTTGCTTAGGATCTAGATCTTACCGTGTTTTTGTATTTTTTTGCTTAAGCAGGACTCTTTCTAGGAGTTGCAACGTCATGGAATGAACAAGTTTCCATCGAGATTTACCGATTCTTAATGCAAGTTAAACATCTTGCAAATATTCAACAATTATTTAAGTAACTGGTTTGGTACATTCTAAGGAAGAAGGTGATGAAGTTCGAACAAACATCACGGGATGAAGATTTTTAGGACAGGTTTGGCGTATGACTAGTTTTTGCTTCAATTTTTGCCCTTTGGCTGGCCAACGGAATGGGACACTTTTGAATAATAAGCAGAATTACTGGCGAGAGTTATTTAAGCAGCGGTTGATAAAGCAACTTTGATCTTCATCAGGATTTTTCCAAAACTTTTGAACCGTGCTTTTCTCTTGTAAGAATCATGAACCGAAGGCCGATCTAGACATAGTACTTCGTATATTATGTGTTGAAATGAGAATGGTACTCAAATCACTTATGTTTCCCAAACTTCTGTTTTCGACCTCCTAGGTAAATATGCACTCTTTTTCCCTTTTGGTCTTTTTCCCACTGGGTTTTGGCTGAAAGGTTTTTAATGAGGCATATTTGGTGATACAATCAAAGTTAGAGTTTTGGCTCTCACTTTTGGGATCGTCTCCCGTCAGTTTGGGTTTCAAGTTGATGAATGGATATGTTTGTTTTACTTGGGTTTATTTGTTGCCTGCCTACATGCAGTTTATCTTTTTAGACGCCCATGTGCATGTTTTTTTGTTCTATTTTAATTTCTCTTGTAAACATCTTTTTTTTTTTTTAATAAAACTTTAATGGAATGGGAAAGTGATGAGGGTGCTAGAGGGGTGCCAACCTAATCAGGATGTCTTGATGCACCTACTGATTCCTGTTGTCATCATTCATTTAAGAAAAAGATTACTACTCAAATAGTTGTGTACGCACAAATATGGTTTCTATTGTTCCGCTGGAACTTAACCTACTACAGCTACTTGGCTGAAATTATTGTTCTCTTTCTTGATCTGAAATTTATTCTTTTTTTTTTTCTCATTGATGTTTATAATTTTTTTGTCTCTTGTTCTCTTGTAGCATTTTCAAACTGCATACGGTTCGTTTCCAACTATTAGAATCCATTTTGTATTCATTTGTTACACTTTGCTTTCCTTTACCCTCTTCGGAAAACAGTTTTGCTTCATTTTCAACTGATGCTCTCAACAAAGTTAAAGGGATGGCGAAGAAATCTCAATATATATACATATATCTATATGTATAGCATATGCACGAAGAATACGTTGCAAAACTAGCTTATATATATAATTTTGAAGTGTGGAATTCCAAACTCAAAAAGACTGGAACAGTCAAATCTGTCATGCCTTTGCACAAACTAATAATCTATTCTATCTCATTTTAGCCTTGTCCAAGTCGATTTCAAGTGTCCCAGATCATCACACAGCAATAACCCCGATTCCAAGCAACACTGTCAAAAACTTGAGAAAAGGTGTGTCAACACGAACCATCTTCTGAGGGGTATAGCCCTTTGCTAGAAGGTGATTTATAGACACATAGATGAACACCCCACAAGCCAATCCCATAGATATTGCGAAGATCCAATCCGCTACGGGACCTTGTGTTGTGGCGTCGATTATGATCCCGATCACCACACCAATAGGACTTGAAATGGCGAATGCAAAAGCATAGGCTGCGCATGATAATAAAGGACGGTTCGGGATCATCCTAAGGAGGGCAATTCCCATGGCAATGGCTGCAAATATCTTGTGAAGAGAAATAGTCCATAGAGCCTTCCAAGTGTTGGCTTTTGTCTCAGCAACTCCGATGGCAATTCCCTCGAAGAGGGAGTGGAAACATAGAGCCACAATCAACAGGACACTGTCTCCAAATGAACCAACAGTTGTGACACTAACAGCTGGATTTGCATGGTGGTTTTGGGCTTGGCTCTGTTGAGGCATATAAATAGAAAATCTCATAAAAATTCAAGTAATCATATAAATTAGGACTATTCTCATATATATCCCGAGAAATTTAGGGTTGCTCACACCCTATTCATGATTTTTGAATTAACCCCATTTTATTTCATCATAATTGCAGTTAAAAACAAATATAAAAAAAAAAGATCAGTTAAATACAGTTATGTAATCTTTTTTTGTTTGTTGTTATCTTAACAAAGTTGGTTTAATAAAACTAATTCTCATTTTTTTCGACTTTTTTCTAACAAAAAATATAATAAAATAGTCAACTGAGACAAATTTAAATTCAAAACAACAGTGAGAGTTTTTAAAATTTAATAAGTACAGTAAGAAGTTCCTTAAAATTCCAAGACACAAATGAGAATAATCCCTATAAATTATTATGCTACGTTGAGATATTACACTCCTAAATTAACAAAAACAAAAAATAAAATAAAATAAGTATTACACACCTGAAAGTGGCTTTGTGGAATTCCACCGTTTTGTCCAACCTTGCCCTTCTCAATATTACCTGCAATTATGAACAAGTCAAGTGAAAAACAGATTTTAATGTGCCATCGACATATACATACATATAACATGATTTTTAATATATATATATATATATATATATAGATCATTGGAAAGACGATATCTTTTTCTTCAGTTCTCTGACTCATTGTTAAGACTAATTAAATAGTCTGTTGACCCTTATTTTGTTTACATTTGCCATAAAGATTGGGTTTAACATTATAAGTTTTTTAGAAACTTGGTTGATCATGAAAATCATAATAAAGAATCCTATTCTCCAATTGTTATTTATCAAATAATTTACCAAAAACAAAATAGTATTTATCAAATAGACCAGTAAGGGGAAAAAACGAATTTCTCATCCCTCAAACTTTTCATATTAGCAAAATAACCCCCAAAATTTTAGGGGTGTTTGGTTCGCTAGTTTGAGTGAAATATTTTGTTGTAATAGTAAATTTTTTTGAATTTTCAGAAAAGACAAAAAACTTTTGGGAAAAAGACAAAAATTTTTGGGAAAAGACAAAAAAAATTTGAGTTGAAACGGAGATGAACCTCTGAACCAAACACCCCCTTAGTTTTAACGGTATAATCTATAAACTTGTTAAACTACAACAAACCTACCCCGAAATAGACAAATATACTCATCAAACATCCTAAAACAATCTATTTTCTCCAAAACAAAGTTGCTCCAATAAAACAAGGAAAAGAGAGAAACCTTATATCTGATAGAGTAATACTAGATAACAACTCCAATCTCAGTCCCTGTTTGGTGCTTCGCTTTGGATCACAAATTGCAATTCAATTTTTGTTTTTTTCCCTAAAAAGTCAACCTCAGTTTCATTATTTACAGTTACTACTATAGTTTTGTAATTCAAATTTTAAACGTCCATAACTTTGCATATACAAATCCAAATGAGATAATTTTTTTTTTAAATTATATAGAATTTTCAAGAAAAATGAGACAAGCTCCATATTGATTTTTTTTCAAACACATTTTAAGTTTTTGCACTTTTAACTCTAGCAATTCAAATACCTCACCAAACGCACAATTCAATTCAAACTGAAATTCTACAATCTAAACCTTAATACCAAATGCATGCTTAATTTTAAATATTAACTCAAATAACGTGACTTGTCAAATTATTATTAGTAGACACAATCTTTTAATTTTAAAAACTTTTCTCAAAAACAAAACTTGCCTCCAAATGAAACAAAGGAAAACAAAGAAACCTTATATCTGATGGAGTAATACAAGATACCAACTTCATTCTTAATTTTAAGTATTAATTCAGATAACAGTAACTTATCATATTGTTACTGGTAAATACAATCTTATAATTTTAAAAACTTACCTATTAAAAAAAATACATAGTATCACGTGGATTGATACTTGTACTAAAATTAATGTCCAAATATTTTTACCTTTTTTTTTTTTTTTTCCAACACAACACAACATAAATCTCACCAACCTTGAACCTCAACGTCTTTTAATTCTAAAAACTTACCACTAACAACTTATATATATCACATAGCTTGATATTTAAATAAGAGTTGATATTTATAATATATATATATATTTTTTTTTTTTTTTCTCAGAAAACAACACAACAAAACAAAACCGACCTACCCTGGACCTCAAAATCTTTTAATTTCAAAGACTTATCAAATAACAACTCACAGTTTTTTTTTTTTTTCTCAGAAACCAAACAGAAAACAACAACAACAAAACAAAACCCACCTACCTTGGACCTCAACATCACCACCACCACCATTCTCCTTGGCAAACACATGGGAAACGACACAATCCGCCAGCAAAGTAAGCAGAAACCCAACACAAGCCAACATGAACGCGAAAGGGTACTCCTTCGTCGTCAGATCCCGAAAAGTGTCGTTTGCGTCGCTGAGAAAGTGCATCAGAGCCGTGCCCAGAAACACTCTCCGGCGAACTGCGTCCCCAACACCAAGAACCGCTCGTCCCACTTGAAGAAGTACGGCGACAAGCCGCCGACAAAGGTTCCGACAAAGACCAGAATCAAACACCATATTTTGGTCCGTACTAGGACCTTGGACTGGAGGGAAGGGAGCGTACGACGCCGTTTTCTTCGTCGTTGTCGTCGTGGTGGCCGCTGTGGGCTGAGAGAGGAGAGAGACGAAGAGAGGAGGAGAGAGAAAATGAGGAGGAGAGAAGTGGAAAGACGAGGCATTTTGAAAGGGTGGGAATTAATGGGTTTGATGTTCTGGTTTGTTGGGTTTTTGGTATATATTTTGGGGTTTTGGTTGGAGTTGGTCGGATTCGTACTACATTAGAGAAGATGAAGAGAGAGAAAGAAGAGATAGAGAGAGGAGAGAGAGTGCTGTACATAAGAAGACAAAAATGGAAACATGTGTTTGTACTGCACAGGTTTGGATTTGTCCTGGTTTAGATTCCAATTGAGAGTTCATTGCACTCGCTCTGTTTTTTTGCGTGGCTTTGTAATTTTCTACGTTAAGAAATAGAAAGGAAAAAAAAAAAAAAAAAAAGGTTAACTTACCTGAACAAAATAGTAAAACTTTCATGATTTTAAAACAAAATTAGTCGTTGAGTTTCTAAACTTTTAAGTTTATATAACTTTAATCCTTAATATTTTTTATACTTGAAACACCCTTAGACTCTTAAAATGTTGTTGTAATAGTAATTTTCATTATTTTTTTGACGAAATCTATTAGTAATTTGATCAAAAATAATATGAATTAAAAGATTTCATTAAAAAAACAAAAATAACTGTTATAATAATATATTTTTTATTTACGGTCCTTTTTCATAGGTGCCTCTAGACTATTAAAATATTATTATAAGAGTCATTTCAGTTGATTGTTGGACGAAATGTATTAGTATTTAGTCAAAAAGTGATGCTAACTAACGGATTCTATACAAAAATTATCAGAAATAACAATTACAATAATATTTTGATAGTTTAGAGGCATTCCAACTGAATAAAAAAAAATCGAGATCAAAGTTGTATAAACACAAAAGTTTAGAGATTAACCTAACAATTTGTCCTATAAAATATTTAAATTTAAATATCATGAAAGATAATTTTTATTAGGTAAACAGTCATTTATTAAACGAAAAAAAAATCAATTGTCTAAAAAATTATTATTTTCTAGTTTTTACTATAATTTTATATATTTTGAAAACATATTATGTATTTTAATTATTTACTATAAAAATATTATCTACATCTTACGACAAAAAAGATATATATTTGCACTTTTTGTTGAGTTCATTAAACTTGTATTTTTTGTACATAGTTTTAATTCACTCTTCTACATGCCAAATTTTTAATGACAAATAATATATCTCGGTATTGATGTTTATTAAGGTGTTTGTTTGGTTGGTTAGTTTGAGTTGAAATATTTTAGTTGTAATAGTAAATTTTTTTGAATTTTCAGAAAAGACAAAAAACTTTTTGGGAAAAAGACAAAAAACTTTTTAGGAAAAAGACAAAAAAAAAGTACAGTTTTGAGTTGAAATGAGATGGTGAGGCAAACATGCTCTAATGTTCGATTGTATCTAAAAGTCATACTAATATTAAAAATAAAAAGTTAACAAAATATTATAAGTAGATGACAGAACGAAATTTGCATCGTTTAAATAGAGTTTTTTATTTTTTATTTTTTATATTTATATTTATACTTTTATTTTTATTGTACTTTACAAAAGGATATATGAAGGACAAGATCCCAAGTGGTTGTAAGTATTGAATTGGAAAATACCTCTTAGTCTTAGGAGGGAAGGGCTATTGGAAAATACCTCTTACCTCAAATATTCTTGATATGAAATTTTAATCAATCACAAACGACAATAAAAATGTGCTAAGCTCAAGTACATGTCAACGAAATTGTTGCACTCTTATTATCACGAAATCATTCAACATTGGTTTTCAAAATAATAAAGGAGTATTCATGAATACATTTTCTTGTTAATTATAGGATTCTTATCTGGATAATTATATCTATTTGACCAAACTTGCCCCTTTCTCATTATCAAATAATAGTACTTGTTTTATAAAACAAAATTTTATGATTGTCCCTTCAACAACCCAAAAAAAAAACTGCAAAATTTTGACGTGAGGTCACCCGGATATAACCTTCTTTTTTTTTTTTTTTTTGGTTTGTTTTTTTTTTCTTTAATATTTTGTAATTGTCAAGGTGTCATGAAACATTTTAAAAAAATGTCATGAATCATTGAAGATACCTTAAAAATTGTTAAACACAATTTCTTAACAATGAGACAAAACAAATGAAACTAGCATGAAAATAGTATAAATATAGTTGGGTGTTGCATATAATCTTAAATTTACATATTCATAATCCTTGAGATTACATTATAACATTCCGATCCAACAGTAGAAATTCATAGTACTTGGTCTCATTTTATGTGGAAAAACTAACTTAACTGTGAAATTATTACCAAGTATATACTTTATTTGGCTCACCAACTTTAACTCAATCATTTTAACTCAATTTTTATCTTTTTTTTTTTAAAATAAACTAATTTTTAAAAAATCAACCAACTCAAATCTATCGATCAAACGGGGCTTCATTTTTATAAGTTAAATTTGTATTTCATCAAATGATATTTCCTGAATTGAATGCTTTTCTACCCCCAAAAAAAAAAAAAGATATTTCCTGAATTTGCATTAAATTCAATTCTTACCTAGCCCTCTGCCATTTAAGAAAGAACAATATATAACCCATGAACTTTGCCTGGCGCGAGTGTGTTGGACATTGCAAAGAAAAGTCAAAAGACCAAAATAATAATAATAATAAAAAAAAAAATAAAAAGCTAATGTTGGCTCTCCGAATCTTATTAAAGGCTTATAAGGTCAGTTTTCAATCTTCAATCACCGTGCCATGTCATCCACAATAAGATTTTAATTTATTTCTATTTATTCCTCCTGATTTGATTTATATGTTTTTGTTAACGACAAGAATAACGTCAAGAAACGACATCATGTAGGAAAACGACAACAATGGGAAAACGACATCAGAAATTCAGAATAAATTCCATTTTCCTTTACAAGTGTTTAACTCTAGTGCGTCATGGGAATGGACGGTTGAAAATGAATTGTAGGTTTTAGATAGATCATGATCCTGATCGTCGACCCAAAGTCTGCAAAAAACGACAATATAGACAATATAGTAAACAAAAAGGTGGACCCACAATAATTATTTTGCCTTTGCGTGAAGTTCTGCTTCAGACATTTTGATTCTGATTGGATTCCCCTTTATATTCTATGTGTGAAAATGGAGAGAAAATGATAGCCAAACAAACAACCAAGTGACCAACTATTAAAGAGGAAAACAATTTACCAAAAAATTCGAAGAGGGAAATCTCTGATTTTAATTATTTATAACTTATTTGACATTCGGTTTCGATATTATTTTTTAATAAATAGTTTTTTTCCCACAAAAATTTAAAAAAAAATTTTCAAATTTTATGATTTAAATATGGACTTAGTTTTTAATGCTGTCATATTTGTAGTTACAATAAGGAAAAATTATTGTTATTATCAACAAAATAACTTTTGCTTATTATGACCACCGTTAATAATTCGTTACTATTATTTGATAATTAGTAAGTGGAATAAAAGAGTTTTTACCTTGCATATTCGTATTATAAGAAAGACCTCTTTCATGAGAATCGGATTTAAGAAATGTTATTGAGACAATGAAATAGAAAAAAAAAAATTTCCCATTTAAGAGCAAATTTATACAAAAATTCTAATCGATAAAGTATGTGGCACCATGTAATTGAGTAGAAGCAGGAGCAGAAGAGGTAAAGAGGAT
The DNA here is from genome assembly GCA_025413485.1 of Ficus microcarpa. NCBI lineage: Eukaryota > Viridiplantae > Streptophyta > Magnoliopsida > Rosales > Moraceae > Ficus > Ficus microcarpa. Next base: position 21,949,042 of record CM046381.1, on the reverse strand, counting down.
AAGACAGGGTGATGTGCATTGAAAAACAACATTATTGAGAGAAACGACAAGAGAGAGAAGACAACATCAGCATAAAAATGAGAAAAATGAATGACATCAAAATGAATACGACAGAAATTGAACAATTATTTATAATCTACTTAAACATACTATATCCAAGTAAACTAACAGGCTAATAAAAAAATGATAATAAATCAACTAGAATACAACTAATAAAATACGACATCAACATGTTATCTCTACAACAATTAATAGAAAACGACAACGAAACGTAAAACGACGATAAATAGAAACGACATCAAAGAACAAACGATGATAAGAAAAAATAAGACAACGCATAATTAGGCAATTCACTTACATACCTGTCGTTTAGACGAGAAATAAAAAAAGACACCAAAGTGAAGGGGCCGGGCAAAGATTGAGAAACGGCACTAAACTAAATGACGACACCAAAGAAACGACAATTGAACCTAACAACAACAAAATTTAATTCCATATGGGAACAATCTCGAAAAAAATCATGAAAAGCAACAATAATGTGAACCTAACGGCAACGAAGAGAAAACAACAATAATTTTAAACTGCACTCGACAAATCAAGTGCACCAACAAATGACAATTAGTCACAAACGACAAGAATGGCCAACAGACGCAACAATCGTATCAACAAACACAGAAATATATTTGATGAACCACCAAAACATATAAAAAAAATACATAAATGTATATATTTATTTATCTGTGTGTGTGACGATAACTATATATATGTGTGACGACAAAAAATTAACAAGCGACATCTATTCAAAACGATGAAAAACTATGAAACTGATGATAATTGATGGACCGCAAAAAAATCGGAGAACGACATAAAAAGAGATAAAACGATGTGCATTTTAAAAAGAACGACAACAAACTCAGAAGGATACCCAACATTAAACGGCTATATAGATTTCGGTATTGATGTTTATTAATGTTCGATTGTATCTAAAAGTCATACTAAAATTAAAAATAAAAGTTAACAAAATATTATAAGTAGATGACAGAACGAAATTTGCATCGTTTAAATAGAGTTTTTTATTTTTTATTTTTTATATTTATATTTATACTTTTATTTTTATTGTACTTTACAAAAGGATATATGAAGGACAAGATCCAAAGTGGTTGTAAGTATTGAATTGGAAAATACCTCTTAGTCTTAGGAGGGAAGGGCTATTGGAAAATACCTCTTACCTCAAATATTATTGATATGAAATTTTAATTAATCACAATTCACAAACGACAATAACAATGTGCTAAGCTCATGTACATGTCAACGAAATTGTTGCATTCTTATTATTACGAAATCATTCAATATGCTTTTCAAAATAATAAAGGAGTATTCATGAATACATTTTCTTGTTAATTGTAGGATTCTTATCTGGATGATTATATCTATTTGACCAAACTTGCCCCTTTCTCAATATCAAATAATAGTACTTGTATTATAAAACTGCAAAATTTTATGATGTCCCTTCAACAACCAAAAAAAAAAAAAAAAAAAGCAAGATTATGAAGTGAGGTCACCCGGATATAACCTTCTTCTTTTTTTTTTTTTTTTTTTAATAAATATTTTGAAATTGTCTACTAGTCATGAAACATTTAGAAAAATGTCATGAATCATTGAAGATACTTTAAAAATTGTTAAAAACAATTTTCTTTAACAATAAGATAAAACAAATGATACTAGCATAAAAATAGTATAAATATAGTTGGGTTTTGCATAAAATCTTAAATTTACATGTTCAAAATCCTTGAGAAATTTACATAATAAGCTTCCAATCCAATAGTAGAGATTCATTGTACCTGGTATCATTTTATGTGGAAAAACTAACTTAACTGTCAAATTATTACCAAGTTTACCCTTTGTTTGGTTCACCAACTTTAACCTTATCATTGTAACTCAGTTTTTATCTTTTTTCCTGAAAAATCAACTAATTTTTCGACTAATTTTTTAAAAATTAATTCACCCCAGTCAATCAAATGGGGCTTAGTTTTTATAAGTTAAATTTGTATTTCATCAAATGATATTTCCTGAATTGAATGCTTTTCTACCCAAAAAAAAAAAAAAGATATTTCCTGAATTTGCATTATAATTCAGTTCATACCTAGCCCTCTTCCATTTGAGAAAGAACAATAGATAACCCATGAACTTTGCCGGCGCGAGTGTGTCCGACATTGCAAAGAAAAGTCAAAAGACCAAAACAAAATAAAATAAAATAATAAAAAAGTTAATGTTGGCACTCTGAATCTTATAAAAGGCTTCAAGGGTCAGTATTCAATCTTCAATCACTGTGCCACGTCATCCACACTAAGATTTTAATTTATTTTCCCTGATTTAATTTATATATTTATGCTAACGACAAGATTAACATCAAGAAAACGACATCATATAGGAAAACTACAACAACGGGAGAAATGGCATCAGAAATTCAGAATTAATTCCATTTTCCTTTACAAGTGTTTAACTCTAGCGCATCATGGGAATGGACGGTTGGAAATGAATTGTAGGTATTAGATAAATCCTGATCCTAATCATTGACCTAAAGTCAGCAAAAAACGACAATATAGTAAACGAGAAGGCGGACACACAATTATTCCTTTGCCTTTGCGTAAAGTTTTGCTTTAAATAGTTTGATTCTGATTGGATTCCCCTTTATATTCTATGTGTAAAAATGGAGAGAAAATGATAGCCAAACAAGCAACCAAGTGACCAACTATTAAAGAGGAAAACAATTTACCAAAAAATTCGAAGAGGGAAATCACTGATTTTAATTATTTATAACTTATTTGACACTTACATTTTTGATATTATTTTTAATTATTGTTTTAAAAAAATAGTTTTTTTCCCACAAAAATTTAAATTTATTTTTCAATTTTTATGATTTAAATACGGGCTTAGTGTTTATTGCTGTCATATTTGTTGTTACAATAAGGAAAAATTATTGTTATTATCAACAAAATAACTTTTGCTTATTATGATCACCGTCAATAATTCGTTACTATTATGTGATAAATATTAAGTGGAATAAAAAAGTTTTTACCTTGCATATTCGTATTATAAGAAAGACCTCTTTCATGAGAATCGGATTTAAGAAATGTTATTGAGACAATGAAATAGAAAAATTTTTCCCTTTTAAGAGCAAATTTATACAAAAATTCTAATCGATAAAGTATGTGGCACTGTGGAATTGAGTAGAAGCAGGAGCAGAAGAGGTAAGAGGATAAGACAGGGTGATGTGCATTGAAAAACGACAATATTGAGAGAAACAACAAGAGAGAGAAGACAACATCAGCATAAAAATGAGAAAAAAGCATGACATCAAAATGAATACGACAGAAATTGAACAATTATTTGTAATACACTTAAACATATATACTATATCCAAGTAAACTAACAGGCTAATAAAAATTAAAAATAAATCAACTAGAATGCAACTAATAGAATACGACATCAACATGTTATATCTACAACAATTAATAGAAAACAACAACGAAATGTAAAACGACGATAATTAGAAACGACATCAAAGAACAAACGATGATAAGAAAAAATAAGAGAACGCATAATTAGGCAATTCACTTACATACCTGTCGTTTAGACGAGAAATAAAAAAAGACACCAAAGTGAAGCGGCCGGGCAAGATTGAGAAACGGCACTAAACTAAATGACGACACCAAAGAAACGACAATTGAACCAAATAACAACAAAATTTAATTCCATATGGGAGAACAAACTCGAAAAAAATCATGAAAAGCAACAATAACATGAACCTAACGGCAACGAAGAGAAAACAACAATAATTTTAAACCGCACTCGACAAATCAAGTGCACCAACAATGACAATAAGTCACAAACGACAAGAACGGCCAACAGACGCAACAATTGTATCAACAGACACAGAAATATATTTGATGAACCACCAAAACATTAAAAAAAAAAGTATATATTTATTTATCTGTGTGGGTGACGATAAGCTGTATATATGTGTGACGACAAAAAATTAACAAGCGACATCTGTTTTGTGTAACATGTTTCATATCCAAATTGGACATACTCCATATTCCAAGTAGTGCCCTTGGTCTTGTAGTCCATTGACTTTTCATGGAAAATCTGTAATCTCTGCTATAATACTCTATGGATTGATGTCGCTTTTGTACTTTTCTGTATTGTTGTCGTTTTTCAATGACTTTGTTTGCTGATATTGATTTCGTTTCCTAAGTTTATTGCGTCTGTATCTTGTTCTAAACTTCTAATTCTTTTCTTTTGTTTGTTTTTTTTTTTGTTTTTAGTTTTTTTTAGAGCCATGCCGTTTTTATACTCTTGTTGTTTGTTTTCCTCATTTGGTGTTGTTTCCAGGTACTCTGGTTTTTTCAGGTCATTGTTTCAAAACTTGTTATCCTTTTCATTTTCAGTTGGGGAAAAACCAACTAAAACAGGGGTAAATGGTGGAGAGACGCAGAAATAAATGATTTATTTTTTGATTAAATTCAAAAATACCCCCAAACTTACACCATTTTTCCATAGAGGAATGTCATGTGTACTTGAGAAACCCCTCTCTTTTACACACACACTCTCTCTCTCTGTAAATTATCACATGTCCCAACTTTTTAACTTCTTTGAACTATGCAAATCATCCCAACTTAAAAGAAGACATAATTTGAAGACATGACTCAAATGCGAGCTACTCCATCTCTTGCCATGACGACCAAGCTCTCTCCTTCCCCACGATGGCGATGGCGACGGCGACAGGGACGGCGACCAAGCTCCTCCCTCCCCGCGACGGCGAGCTTCGACCCGCATGTCATCACGCAGAGATCCATCAAGCTTCCACTAGCCAAGCTTAGATCCCCACCTGTCGTCTCTCCCATCTGTGGCCAAATCTCGCCGACTCTACTCCCCTCACCCAACCTTGCCACCCGTACCCAAGATCCGGACAAGAAGGGGAATGGTTTTTTAGACTCTGAAAAGTCTCATCGAAAAAAAAAAAAAAAAAAACAGAGAGAGAACTTCATTTTGGGGTTTTCTGTGTAACAGGGTACTGGACTGATTCAAATTTATTAAACCAAAATAATAATAATATTAATAGTAATTGCTTAACTGGTGAGGCTGCACGTCT
>CM046381.1:21933454-21943787 GCA_025413485.1 Ficus microcarpa | reverse complement strand
TTTGAATCTCTCTCTCTCTCTCTTCCTCCTCTTGCTGCCGAACTTGCATATGGAATGGCTAGGATTTTTTCTTAGTTTTCTCAAGCAAAAAGGCTAGAGAGATGAGATGGATTTGATGTGAAAAAGTGGAGCTAGGAGTTGGTGATAACTTGCCTTGAAACAAGGCTTTAGTCTTGTCTTGCTTTTCTTCCAAAGTAGCCGAATCCAAAGGGGGATTTAAGGGGGTTGTTGCCGGATTTTCAAAGGAGAAAAGGGCATGGATTTGACTTGTTATTTTAAGCAAAGTGACTAGACTTTGATGGACAAAAGTTGTTCAACCTTTTTCCTTGTTTTAGGGCTTTATGCCTTGTCATTGTTCCCATTTTTTTCTTTTCTTTTTCCTTGTGTAGCAACCGGATTTGTGGAGAGGGAGAGCATGGTTTTGACTCATTTTTGTTCAACCAAAAATGACTAGAGAGTGAGGGAATTTGATGGACAAGAGTTGGTGCACTTTTTCCTTGATTTAAGGCTTGATGTCTAGTCTTTGGTTCCCATTAATTTTCTTTTCTTTTTCTTTGCTTCTCCCTTGGCTGGCCGAACATGATGGAGAGGGGGAAAGGCAATGCCGGATTTTTGGGGTGGATTGGACAAGAGATTTAGTCCATTTTTTTTTTAAACAAAAAGTGACTAGACTTGTTGTACCAAAGTGGTTCAACTTTTTCCTTGATTTATGGCTTTGTGTCACACTTTGCTTGTCACTTTGGTTTTCTTTTCTTTCTTTCCTTTGCCTTTTCTTCTTGCAGCCGAAAATGATGGGGGAGGACAAGCTCATATATATATAATCTTTGGTGAGTGGAGAATGAGATCATAGGTATGGGCTCTTGTCCTTTGCTTGGTTAGATTTTGGTGTGTCATCTAGTTACCAACTAACTGTGACGCCCCGAACCACCCACCTGACACCCACGCGGGGCCGACCGCGCGGATGCGGGGCGCCGGAACCGTCACCTTCATACTTCATACTTACTTGACTTTAAAATGCGGAAGAAAATTTTTTTTTTTTTTTTTTTGAAACTTCTTTTGAACATCGTTTTAAAACTTTCTTTGAACTTCATAATTTGGATTTCATTTTAAAATCTCGACTTGAAATCTATACACTAAAATTTTGCATTATACCTTGAAACATTTCATACATACTTTAACTTGACTTTTAACATACATGAAAACTTCATAACTTTAAACATATTGCGGAAATTATTGCGTAGTGGTATCCCACACCGCCCTTCACTCGCTGCATCATCTCCAAGCCCACCAAGTAAAGCTACAAGCTTTTTATCTCAACCTGCAGTATGGAATATATCTGATGAGCTGACGCTCAGCAAGTACAAACGCGATCTCACAAAAACATTTTCATTTAAACATCTTGAAACATACTTCATCATAAAAACATATGCATGAACCATTTATGTTCCATTTATACATTTCTTTTAACATTCTTATCTTTCTTATGGGCCCCATAGTGTACGTACCCTTAGCATATAGCGCGCCGCTGGATACAGTTAGATGGGATTGCAAGTCCCTAACTGTACCCAGGAAACATAAGTGATTACACCCTCTTACAAAAACGAGAGAGCGAATCCATAACTTTAACATAAAAATCCTCCACTTTGGTGGAGGTTGGTACGACACCTTACTTGTGTATTTTTACCAAGTTTCTTATCATTAGTGAGCATATTTCATGATGTCACTATATCATACATACTTAACATTTCGTTCATAAAACATAGCATGGCATCTTTAAAACATGACATTCTTAACATATGGCATCTTGGAAACATCTTCAAAACATGACATCTTTAAAGCATTTCAACATATCTTGAAACATAGCATATTTGAACATACATATTATTTTTCCATACCACAGGTGAGGTTTGTACTTACCTTAGGTCCTATGCTCTTGACGTACATCCTTCCTTGCGATATCTCAACAGGTTCATAATCCTGTTTCAAAGGAGGTGTAAGATAAGATTAACTTATCTTACTATAAATCGCGACACATGATGTTGGTATCCTAACCAACATCTATGAGCAATCCTAGATGTGTGTGTTATATGTCCCTTCTAATATCTCTTGTAAGCCTGATTGGTCACTTCCTTCATCTTGGGCTTATAATTTACTTTTACTTGATTCATAATCCATTGGGCTATTATCTCTTCAATAACCCTTGGTCTTAGCCCATTTCATAAATTTTGGTATCCTTTAGGGTTATATTGGGTAACCCTAAAGTCAACTCTTGGTCAACCCAAGTCAACATGTGGTCAACTAAGGTCAACCCCCTTTGGGTCTAACGTTGGGCTTTGGGCTTGGCCCCGTAACTCAGATATAATTCCGGTTACCGTTCGTAATCGGCTTGATTACCCATTTTTACCTTAAAACTCCATTTCATTATTTTTGGAAAAACATTATATAATTATCTTCCAAAAATCTCATTTGCTTATAAAAAGCTCTTACTTCATTACTCTTGAAAATACTTGTCTAAAATTATTACTTTCTTTACTTCTTGGAAAAATGTAGAATTTCAATTCTAAACTCTTAAAAATTCCACTTCTCTTCTTGAAAAATCTCATTTTCCTTTAACTTATGGAAAATCTCATTTTTCTCTTTAACTCGAGAGCTTTGGGTGTATAATCCCAAAAACTCTAAAAATTCATTTTCTTAAAACGGGACTTCATAAAATCATTACGGACTGAAAATTGCCATTGGAACGGTTTTCGTAGTCAAAATAACATTTTAGAGACACTTAACATTTTTCTAGAAAACGTTTTTGTAAACCAAGTGCTGGAAATTCGCGGATTCCCAGAGCACTCTTCATAAAAACAACCCAGATTAAAGATCCGTTCATTTTCCGAAAAACTTGTCTTCACGAAAGTTGTAGCTATCGAAAAATGCTAAAACTTTCATGTTTTGTACAAAACCCAGTTCTGGCTAGATCAGTACCAGTTTTCGTTTGAATGAGGGTGATCCTGAAAAACGGAGTGAAACTGGCTCCAGGAGTTAGCCACGGGTTTTCATAAAAATGAAGGCCTTGGGAGCCTTATTTTAAGATTCTGTCTGTGTAGCTCTCTAGTAAAAGTTGTTCCGAACAACTTTCGTGTTTTAACTTTTAACCCGTTCGGCCTCTAAGGGCCCGATAATTTCACTTTCCCGAAACTGGCCAGTTTCGACTCCGAAATGGCAGTTTCGGTTGTTAATCCGGTTTTACGTCTTAGTTTGCGGATTCTAACTCAACCGATCACATCGGGAGCCTAAACATACATCAAATAACGTGTCTAACGTCCCATGCATGCATTCTTGCCCATCCTTCACGCCCATGCAGCCCACAAAACGTCCTATGGGTTGCATTGTTCTATCCTTGCATCATTCATCAACTAGCATCACACACAACCTTATACAAGCAGCCATACATCCACTGCTTGGCAGATTTTTTTGACCATAACTTAGGGGACTTAAATAACACATCTAGCATGCATCCTATCTATTTTTCAAGCATAAAAATCATGCAAGAAACATCATAAAACAAGCCAACCAAGCCCTAATCCCTATCAAGCACATACACCGAAAATCATTGGCTGAAAAAGAGATGGACTTATGTCCTTACAAACCCATCTTAAACCATCATAAAAATGCTTATCTTGAGCTTAAATCCAAGATTAGTTTAAGGGTTTACCTTAACCCAAGTTAGGGTTCGAAAATCCCATTTTTCTTCTTGGCTTGCTCGCCCACGGATTTGGCTCCTCCATGGGATCCGAAATCCTCCTCTTGGCTCACGGATTTTTGCAAGAAAAATAGGAATCCAATAACTTGTTGTTAGCTTCTTTCTTGCTCATCAAAACCGAGCTTTACAAGATGAGAAATCTAAGTTTTTACTCACCTTTTTCCTTCTCCATGCTCACGGATTTTTGGCTCCAAGAAGCACCAAAAATCTTCTCCTTGGTTCCTCTTGCTAGAACCGAACTTATCACATGGTTTAGCCCTCAAGATTTTCCAGATTTTCTCTCTTTCTTTCACTCTCCAAACTCACGGATTTGTGCCCCAAAAATGGGTCTCCATGGCTCACAAATTTCTCTTGATTCTCCCTTAGAAAAACCGAAGAACACATGCACAAACCCTCCTGATTTTTTTTTCCAGATTTTTCCTTCTCTTCCTCTCTCTCTCTCCCACGGTTTTCTCTTGAAAACTGGCAGCACTTTGCTGCTTGGTGGGTTGCCGAAGGTGATGGGAGAAAGGAAGGGTTGATGTCTTGCTTTCCTCCTCAAAAATTGGCTTTATGTCATGTCTCTTCCATCTCCTAGCTGCAGCCGAAACTCCACGGGAGGGAGTGATAGCTTGTTGCCGAAAATGAAGGGAAAGGAGAGGGGGACAAGTAGCTGATTTTGTGGGAAAAAGTGAGGGAGATTAGCTTGCTTTGTTGACCAACTTTCCTCCTTATTTTAAGGCTTTATCACATGTGTTGCTTTTCCTTGTTTGCAGCCGAATATTGAAGGAGAAATGGGGATGGCTGCCGAATTCTTTTGGAGTGGAGAAAGTGGAGTAGTTGGTTGCTTGTCCTTAAATCAAGGAGCTTGTCTCCTCCTTTCCTTTCCTTGTTTTCATTTCTTTCTTTTCCATTGAATTGCCGAACTTTATGGGGAAGCCAAGGCCATTGTGTGTTCGGATTTTTGGGGAGAGAAATCACAAGTTCACATGCTCATTTGGTTAGTTGGGATTGGACTACCATTTAGTCACCAAAACCAAGCCATTTCCTTTCCATTTCCTCTTGTTGTTAGCCGGCCATTAAGGGAGAGAATGGGGGCTGTTGATGGCTGAAAAATAGGAGAGCCAAGTGGCATCCTTTGGTTGATGGAGAGGGCTCCACACCTCACCAACTTGGTTCACACTTATTCCTTTAAAATAAGGGTCTTGTTTGCTATTTTTCTCCTTTAAAATAATTCGTTTCCTTTCCTTTTTGTCACACAAATATTAAAAATATTGTGCTCCATAATTTTGATCCAAAATTCATCCTTGTAAAGATTGAACCGAAAGCTTTCTTTCTCCAATTTTTCGGAGACCTTTTTGCCCTTTAATTCTTGATTCGGTGTGCTTGATTTCTAGGGTGGTTTTTACGGCTTATTTTTGCTTTCTTGACCATTGAAAGCTTTTTGCAGTCTCTTCTTATATTGCAATTCATCATTTTTCGAGGTCAACATTTTTGACCCGTCCTTGGTCAACCTTTGACTTTTTGGTCAGAGTTGACTTTTTTGGTCAAACCTTTGACTTTCTTAAAATTTCATCCTTTTTCATTCTTTTTCTTTCCTTTTCGTCCTTTTTGACTCAAAATGCCGTTTACCAACCTCGGCATTTTTTCCGAGTCTCGTAGCCGGTTTAAAAGAAAATTCTAACCTTGGCTAATAAAATTACGAATTTCACATGTGATTCATAATTTTTCATGAAAACATCTAATAAACATAACATGGGGACTTCTAATTTCTAATAAAAAGAGAAATCGTAAGTCCATAAAAATTCCGGGTATTACACTAACCAATTTTCTCTTCTTTTCCTTGTCTAGTTGCCGAATTTTATAAGGAAGATGGGGGGTCCATATGTGTAGTCTTGGGTTGGTGGAGGGTGATGTCAAGAGGTTGATGTCACCTTCCACTAGTTCTCTTAATGCCTTGTTTGGCTATCTCGTTCCTTCACGGCTCCTTTTGCGCTCTACAGTTATTTCCCATACTGTGATGAGCATTTTATTTTATATTTTGATCCAAAAATTATTCCATTAAATTTTTGGACCGAAACTCTCTTTCTCCAATTTTTCGAAGACCTTTTTGCCCTTAATTCTTTTTCGGTGTGCTTGATTTTTCTAGGGTGGATTTACGGCTTATAAAACTCCATTTTCGGAGATTCTTTTCATTTTTCTTCATCGTACTTGTAAAGTCGACGTTGTGACCCATTCCGGTCAAACTTTGACTTTTTTTGGTCAACCATTTGACTTTTGGTCAACCCTTTGACTTTTTTGATCAAACCTTTGACTTTTTTGGTCAAAGTTGACTTTCGTAAAATTTCGTCCTTTTTCATTCTTTTTCCTTTAAAAGCTTCATTCTTGGCTCGTAAAACCTTAGTCGAGTCTCAAAATCATTAAATGAGGACTCGAACATCGTTTAGATAAAATTATGAATTTCTCATTATTATTCATAATTTTTCATATAACACATCATGGGTACATAAATTAGACTCTAATTCCTTATGAACAAGGAGATTACAAGTCTTCAAAATTTCGGGTCTTACAAAGTCTTAGCCCATTTCATTGATCTTGGTATCCTTTAGGGTTATATTGGGTAACCCTAAAGGTCAAACCTTTTTGGTCAGCCGAAGTCAACATGTGGTCAACTAAGGTCAACCCCCCTTTTGGGTCTATCGTTGGGCTTTGAGCTTAGCCCAGTAACTCGGATATAATTCCGGTTACCATTCGTAGTCAGCTTGATTACCCATTTTTACTTTAAAACTCCATTTCTTGATTTTTGGAAAGCATTATATAAATATCTTCCAAAAACCCATTAATTTGCTTGTAAAAACTCTTACTTCCTTCATCTTAAAAATACTTGGCTAAAATCATCTTTTTCTTTACTTCTTGGAAAAATGTGGAATTTCAATTCCGAACCCTTAAAATTCCACTTCTTAACTTGAAAAATCTTATTTTCCTTTTTACTTGGAAAATTACATTTTTCTTCAACTTGAAAACTTTGGGCGAATAATCCCAAAAACTCATAAAATTTCATTTCTCTTCTTAACATGGAAAAGTTGAGGAATTTTCAACTTTAAAATCATTTGATCTAAATACTTTAAATCTCATTCTTTTCTTATCTTCAAAGAGTTGAGAAATAACTCTTAAAACTCTTACTTTTACTTGTAAAAATTCACGTTTTTAAAACGGACCTTTACAAAAATCATTTAAGGCTGGAAACCGCCTTTGAAACGGTTTTTCGTAGTTAAAATAACGGTTTAGAACACTTTACAATTTTTTGAACACATTTTGTAAAACTTTGGTGAAGGAGATTTTCGGATTCCTTACGCACCTCTCATAAAATGTGCTCAGTTTAAAAATCTGTTCATAATTTGAAAAACTTGTATTCACAAAAGTTGTAGCTATCGAAAAATGCTAAAACTTTTGTGTTTTGCGAAAAATCCAGATCTACCTAGATTCATACCAGTTTTCGTTTGAACACTGGCTGACCCTGAAAAACTGGGTGAAGACTGCCCCGGGGATCAGCCACGGGTTTCTGTAAAAACGGAGGTCTTTGGAGCCTCATTTTAAGATTCTGTCCACGTTGCCTCTAGGAAAAGTTGTTCCGAGCAACTTTTATGTTTTGAGTTTTACCCCATTCGACCTCTAAGGGCCTTGAAATTTCACTTTCCCGAAACTGCCCAGATTTGAATCCGAGATGGCAGTTTCGGTTGCTAATCCGGTTTTACGTCCTATCTCGCGGATTCTAACTCGACCGATCACATCGGGAGCCTATACATAAATCAAACAATGTTTCTAACATCCCATACATTTATTTTTGCCCATCCATCACACCCATGCAGCCCTAAAAACCGATTATCCAAGTCTATGGGTTGCATGGTTCTTAGCTAGCATCATGATCACACATACATCTTATCTAGCAACAAATCAGCCACTGCTTGGGCAGATTTTGTGACCAAAACTTAGGGGACATTATCCTCACATCTAGCATGCATCCTAACCATTTTTCAAGCGTAAAATCATGCAAGCAAATCATCACAAATAAGCCAACCAAACCCTAACCCTAATCAAGCACATACACCAAATCAAGGGCTGAAAAATAACTTGGACTTATGTCCTTACAAATCCAACTTGAATCATAAGAAAAATGCTTAATCTTGAGCTTAACTTTAAGCTTGGTTCAAGAAATTACCTTAACCCAAGTTACGGTTTGAAAATCCCAAAACCTTCTTGCTTGGTGGCTCACAGATTTTGGCTCCTCCTAAGATCCCAAAATTTTCTCTTGGTTCCTTGGCTTGCCTCCTTGCACACGGATTTTGGCTCCACCAAAAATGGAATCCAAGAAACTTTTTGTTAGCTCTTTCTTGCTCCATCAAAACCGAACCTTACAAGAAGAAAAATCCAAGTTTTTTACTTACCTTTTCCTTCTCTCAAAGCCCACGGATTTGGCTCCATGGAGCACCAAAAATCTTTCCTCTTGGCTCATCTCAAGAACCGAACTTCATCACATGGCTCACCCACGGATTTTTTCCAGATTTTTCACTCCTCTTACTCTCCCCAAAGGCCACGGTTTTGGTGCCCAAAATGGGTCTCCATGGCTCACAAAATCTCTCTCCTTTCTCCCCTAGCACAGCCGAACACCACACAAGCCTCACCCTCTAGGATTTTTTCTTGATTTCTTCTCCTCTTCCTCCCTCTCTCTCCCACGGTTTTTCTCTTGAAAAACTGGCAGAGTTTTGTTGTTTTTTTCCAATAAAAAGGGGTCTTTTGGGGTGGCTTAATATAGAGGGAATGAGAGGGGGAGAGCTGCCGAACCTTGGGGCAAAAGGGAGGGCTATTGATCACACCTTTATCCCTTGGTTTTTGGCTTTATCCCTCACCTTGCTTGCTCCATCAGCTGCTGCCGAAAGTGAAGGAGAATGGGGGAACAAGCAGCGGATTTTGTGGAGGAAAATGGGGAGAGAGGTTAGCTTGCATTAGTGGCTTTGTTGACCAACTTTTTCCCTTGAAAAAGGGGCTTTTCCCATGCTCCACATGGCTTCCCATGTGCTGCCGAAAATGAGGAAGAATGGGGAGGCTTGGTCGAACTTTTTGGGTGGAAAAAGGCTAAGAGAGATGTGGTGGTTGGTCATCATTTTGTGGCTTTTCCTTTACTTTCCCCTTGAATCAAGGCTTGTCCTTGTTTTGACTCCTTGATTTTAGCCTTTTGCTTTGCCTTTCTTTTCTTGTGATTGCCGACGATCAAGGGGGAGGATGGGGGCTGTTGATGGCTGAAAATTAGGAGGGCCAAGTGGCATCCTTTGGGTGGTGGAGAGCGCTCCACACCTCACCAACTTAGCTCACATTTTTTCCCTTAAAACAAGGGTTTTGTTTGCCATTTTTCTTCTCCAAAAATTAATTCATTTTCCTTTCCTTTGTGTCACACAGATATTAAAAATACTGTGCTCCGTAATTTGGTCCAAAATTCTTCCGTGTAAAATTGAACCGAAAACTTTCTTTCTCCAATTTTTCGGAGACCTTTTTGCCCTTTAATTTTGATTCGGTGTGCTTGATTTCTAGGGTGGTTTTTACGGCTTATTTTTGTTTTCTTGACCATAAAAGTCTTTGCAGTCTTTCCTTATGCTGCATTTCATCATTTTTCGAGGTCAACAATTTTGACCCGTCCTTGGTCAAACTTTGACTTTTTTGTCAAATTTTGACTTTTTGGTCAAACATTTGATTTTCGTAAAATTTCATCCTTTTTCATCCTCTTTCTTTCCTTTTCATTCTTTTTGACTCAAAATGCCGTTTACCAATCTCGGCATTCTATCTTGAGTCTCATAGCCGATTCAAAGAGAATTCTAACTTTGACTAATAAAATCACGAATTTTACATGGCCATTCATAATTTCCATGAAATATCATAAAAATACATCATGCGGACTTCTAATTTCTAATAAATAGAGAAATCTTAAGCCCATGAAAATTCCGGGTATTACAGTTAATGTGAATTATTGAGGAATAAAGTCAAGAAACCATTAGTGGTGAAAAATACTGAAAGTCACTTTCAAAGATTCTTATTGTTGATACATCTTTCCAGCTGTTTTCACCCGACATCAATGAATTTCTGAGTAATCTTAGAGACATCAACTCTAATCTCAACATTTTAAATACCAACTCGCATTTCATATTTTTCATTGATAAATATAATTAATTAATGTGACAATATTTAATAAACCAACGATAACTTATATGTTATATAGATTAATACTCAAAATTGAGATTGAGATTGAAATTATTATCCCGAATGTTTTTCATTTGTTAAAATTGATTTACCTACATCGTGATAGGACTAAAAATTAACTATGAGTATTGATGTAGTATTACACTTATTATTATTATTTTTAAATTTAGATTGTATTTTGAATTCTACATTATTAAATAAAATCAAATGTTTAATTATCACTAAATTATATCTATAGTTGTTATATTTCATCCTCCAACGAAAAAGTAATGTATTTGTCAGATTTTGGCTACTATTTTGATTAGAGTAGACTTGCTTTTTTCTCTGGTCAACTACGCGTAAGTGGTCCCTTGT
>CM046381.1:21915354-21933354 GCA_025413485.1 Ficus microcarpa | reverse complement strand
AAGTTGTTGGAACCATCAATAATTGCTAGTATACTTTCCAAGCGTGTTAATTGGACATAAAAAATAAAAATAAAAATAAAAATAAAAATAAAAATAAAAATAAAAATAAAAAACAAAGAGGAAAAGAAAAAGGAAAGTTGAGAGAAAGAGTAGTGAAAACTGAAAACATAGAGCCTTTCTTCAACAAAAGTCCTTCGTCTTCTCTTGCTTCAAACCACAGTTTGCCTTTTCTGCTACTTGTTCAAACTTGAAAGCATATATCGTCTTCTGATCGACCCAAAAAACACAAGTATTTCTCTCCTTATTGTCTTCTCCAAAGGTATTTTGACATAAGATTAATGTAGGATTTTTCATTTTGATTGAATGTTATAATTTTTTTTAATATGGAAAGAATAAATGAATTAAGATTATGTATCTGCAATAAATTAGTATTATCCACCATGAAGTTTTATTCATGTCATTAGAAAGAGAAGAAAAATGAGACCTTTTCTTTATCTGTTTGATGTTACAGTTTTCTTTTTTTAATTTTTAACTTCTTCTAAAATTTGGATACTCTAATCTGTACTTTTTTTTTTTTTAATATTTCGGTAGTTAGAAAAGAAAGAAAGAAAAAATTCCGATACTTTTTATTTTTCAGAAGGCAAATATGATTAAAGAGGTAAAGTAAAAAATACCTTATTTTCCCCCCTGCAAATTCTTGAAACCAGCAAAATGTGCTAATTTCCAGAAATCTTAGGTTGCACTAGAAACAAAAATCAACACAAAAAAAGAAAAAGAAAATGAAAAAAAAAAAAAAAAAAGGAAAACGAATATACCTTTGAAATGTCTATATGAAACGTCTGATCATCTATATGAAATGTCTCCCTTTTGTTCAAAGTTGAAAGCATATATATTTGTCTTCATCACCTTCTCCAAAGGTATTTTCACATAATATTATTTTTATATATTCTCATTTTGACACAATGTTTTAATAGATTTTTTTTTTTTCAATGTTGTAGTTTTTTTTTTTTTTAATGTTTGATGAAAAGCAAAAATGAATTTCTCTGTCTATCGTTTTCTGATTACATTGGAAAATATATATAATACAGTAACTAATATAGGATCAATTAGGGCATATAGATCATAAATGCCTATTTACATTTATATATAAAAGGAAGCCTAAACACGAATCAAATAAGTAATTATTGACTTTTGTTGATTATTCAAATCTGAAGGATATCTCAGATTTTGTGCATTGATTGACTCATTGATGGGACATAATTTTTTTTTATTTCTTCTAAAAAAATAAAGATTTTTTTTTTAATTTCTTCCGTAATTTGGATATTCCAATTCAAGCAAACTCTTTTCAACATTTCTTACAGATCATTAATTATGAGATTGCCTCAATGGTTGTTGCCTTAATGGTTTGGTTTCTCATATTTCCTTTTTGTGTGAGAAAAATTGTTGTTAAATGTTCAAAGTAAAAACCATTGACAAACACAATAAAACGAGAATAACAATTAGAAAACGACAAGAAAATCTAAAAACGACAGCAATACCAAACACAATATATTGGACAACATTATAAACAATAGAAATAATTGCAGGTTCGTTTTGTAAATGTGTAAAATAGCTTGCTTTAAGGTCATACAAAAGTTGTTAAGTTTTAGGAACCATCATTAAGGAAAAATAAAAAAATATAGAAAAAATCCTTTTTTTTTTTTTTTAAACAAAAGCCCTTGTTCTAACTTTCAAAAAATTACAGTTGAACTAATTGTGTTTCTTTTTAAATTTCTTTTTTGCTATTTGTAATAGAAGGAATTTACTTGTTATCCAAAACTCCAATCATTCAAAGGAGCGATAAAGAGAAGAAAAGAGGTTGATACAACCAAAAAGTATATCTTTTAATTTCTTCGCCTGCACATTTCTAATTATCTTGAATTTTAATTCAGTAAATGATTTTGTTATTGTTATTATTATTATTATTTTGCTGAGAATTGGCTTCGTTTTGGTTAAATGCTAGTAATGAAGTTTGATCTAATTAGGGAAAGAAACGAGGGATTTTATTATTAAAAAAAAGGAGTGAAGTAATGAAAACAGAGTTTTTTTTTTTTTTTTTTTGGTTTTTTTTTTTAAACAAAAGCCCTTGCTCTAAGGGTTCATTCCATAACACGCTTTGTTAAATTGTGAGACTTAGCCTAAGTTTGGTGAATCAATTTAACTCAAATTCAACTTAAAATTTTCATCTCAATTTTTATTTTTTGCTGAACAGTCAACAAAGTTTATAATCACTTTTTAAAAAGTCAACTCAATTCAAATTTAAAATTTTTCATCTCATCTTAAACTCAACTCATTCATCAAACGGATATATTAAAGAGCCATAACACACTCGTTAGTAAGGGTTCATTCCAAATTATTATGTTATGTTTGGTAGAGGTGAAAAGGGAGAGAAAAGAAAAGGGTGGAGGGATGTTTAAAGAGAAAATAAGTATGTATGTTTTTTGGTCGGAGAAAAAGGTGGAGGGAAGAGAAAATTGGAGAGATAAAAGGAAATAGAGAGCCCACCATTTTTAATCTCTACAAAAGTGCAGAGATTTTTGGAGGAAAAACTCTTACACTTATATAACTAATTAAATTACATTTTTATCCTCATTTTTAAATTAACTAATTACTAACTAATTTGCAAATGATCATTTAATTTATCATCTGTTTTCTTGCATTCTATCTTACTAAACAAGATAGAAAATCAACTTCTTTTTCTTCATTCAAATTTTCTTTCCTTTATATGTTTTCTCTCTTTCCTCTTTTCTTTCCTTCTTATCAAACGGAGTTTTATGTACAACCTTCAACGACTCCACTATCTAAACAAAACAACTAAGATTCCACTTCCATTTAAAACTATGACTAAAACGCGTTAATATTCAGCGTAAAAAAAATAGTTGCCTTTTCTTGGTGGCAAAGCTTTATTGGTATTTATTATTTCATACTTTTGCTTTGGTATTAAAGAAAAAAAAGGTGAAAATGATTGGTCGGTTCATCCAAATGGAACATGAATTATTGAGGAATAAAGACAAGAAACCATTAGTGGTGAAAAATAATGAAAGCCACTTTCTAAGATTCTTGTTGTCGGATCCATAAATAATGTTTTTTCTTTCAAAAAAAAAAAAAACAAAACATTATTTATCTATGTCATGGCAGGACTTAAAATTCACTATGAGTACAGTATTACATTCATCCTCCATTTTTGTTTTTTAATGTAAGGTGGGGTTTCAATTCTAAGTTATTTTGTCAAGTTAAGTGTTCAATTATCACTATATTATGTTTACAACAGAGACAAAGAAAGACGAGGCCTAGGCCACCTTCAACTTTTGTTTGTTTGTTTGTTTTTTGTTTTTTGTTTTTTAAATAATGTTAACTAAGTTTTCATAGTAACCTTCCTTAAAAAATAAAAATATGCTCAGAATTATCCTTTTTCATGATATAGTTATTCGCTTTCCTAAAAAAAAGTTTTGTCTTCATCACTGGTTTGCATCCATGATATTCATGCTCCAATGAAAAAGTAATTTAATTGTGAGATTTTCTTTCAATTGCAAAAGTATGAGTGATGATTCTTGTTGTGTTTCTTTGCTTTTAGCTCATTATCTTTTCACATAATATTACTGTTATATTTTTCATTTTGAGTGAATGTCATAATAGTTTTCTTCTTTTTTTTTCTTTTTTTTTTTTTTTTCTCTTTCAATGTTGTAGTTTTTTTTTTTTTTTTTTTAATGCTTGCCAGAACAAATTATCTTTTATTTTTTATTTCTTTTGTGATTTGGATATTCCAATCTAAGCAAACTCTTGTCAAACATTTCTTAGAGCTCATTAATTATGTGACTTTTCGACAAGTCATTAATTATGTAATTACCTCAGTGGTTGTTGCCTTAATCATTTGATTTCTTATTTGTATTTTGTTTTTGTGTGAGAAAAATAAATGTTAAATGCTCAAAGGAATAACAACTCACAAACACGATAAAACGTGAACAACAATGTGGCAAACGAGAAGAACATCTAAAAACTACAACAATATCAGACACAAACAAATTCTACAACACATTAAACGACATAAATGATTGCAGGTTCCATTTCTAAACGTGTAAAATAGCTTGATTGAAGGTCATATCAAAGTTGTCAAGTTTTAGTAATCATCAATAAGGAAAAATATATATATATATAGAAAAAAATACTAGTTTTTTTAAAAAAATAAATAAAAGCCCTTGTTCTAATTTTTAAAAATTTATAGTGGTACTAACTGTGCTTCTTTTTTATTTTAGTTTTCTGCTATTTGAAATAAAAGGAATTCACTTGTTATCCAAAGCTCCCATCATTCAAAGGAGCAATAAAGAGAAGAAAAGAGGTTGATACAACCAGAGGTATATCTTTTTCTTCCCCTGCACTTTCTAACTATATATTAATTTAGTAAATTATTATTATTTTTATTTTTGGTTTGATGAGAATAATGGCTTCATGTTGGTTAAATTTCAGTAATGAAGTTTGGTTTCATTAGGAGAAACGAGGGACTTTACACTCAATTTTAAAAAAAAAAGAAAGGAAAAAAAAAGGGAGATTGAAGTAATAAAAACACACAGCTTATTTTTTTTTCCTTGCTCGGAGAGTTCATTCCATAACACACTTGTTAACTGATCTCCTTTCTTCTTTGTTATTCTCTAGGAGTCCTTTTCACCGTCGATCGTTACTACGGTTCCTTGAAGAAGAAAGACCATGGTTGGACTTGTGGAAGCTCTTCTGTCTGGCCTCATTGATGCCCTGTTTGAGAGGCTGGCTTCTGAAGTGGTAAACAGTCTCTTTCAAGGAAGGACAGGCATTCCTGAGCTGCTTAATCGGTTGGAGATCCAGTTGCAGTCGGCTAATAAACTGTTGAATGATGCTGACGAGAAGCAACTCACAGATAAAGACGTGAGGAAGTGGCTTGATGATGTTAGAGAAGTGCATTATGAAGCAGATCACGTGATAGACAAAATCAACTACGAAGCTTTGCGGTGCAAGATGGAAGAAGATGAGCAATCTGGAAGCAAAGAAGGAAAGTCTGGCAGCTTCATGCGAAAGTTACACAATCCGTTTTACAATACAATAAAATCCGAGATAGAGAAGATCCTTGCTAAGTTAGATCCTCTCTTGAAGCGTAAGGATGAGCTTGGTCTGAGAGAAGGCATTCATCAGAATAGACCTCAAAGATTACAAGCTCCTTTGGTGAACGCTTGTGATGTTTATGGAAGGGATGCTGAGAAAGAAGCTATCGTTGAGTTGTTGTTATCTGATCGTAATGGTGGGCGTGAGCTATCCGTGATTCCTATAGTGGGCATGGGTGGTATCGGCAAAACCACTCTTGCTCAACTTGTTTACAATGATAGCAGGGTCCAAGATCATTTTACCTTGAAGGTGTGGGTAACTGTATCAGAGGAGTTTAATGTTTTGAATCTTACAAGAAAAATTATTGAGGCAATCACTTCTCAGAAATGTGATATTCAAGACCTATATCAACTTCAAAATGCACTGAAGGAGAAAGTGATGGGGAAAAGATTTCTTTTCGTTCATGATGATGTTTGGAACGAAAATTATGATCTTTGGGATGCTTTAAAGAGCCCTTTTGACTTTGGAGCAGACGGGAGTAAGATTCTTGTGACGACACGTAGTGAAATCGTGGCATCAAAGATGGGTACTGTTCCAGCTTATACTCTACAGATGATACCGGATGATGATTGCTGGGAGTTGTTTGCACGCCATGTCTTTGACAATAGAGGCTCTGGGGTACATCCGGATTTGCAAGAAATGGGCAAAGAAATTGTTAAAAAGTGCAAGGGTCTACCTTTAGCAATAAAATCAATTGCTGGGGTTTTACGCTCTCTATCAAGTTCAGAGGAGTGGAGAGGGATCTTGCGGAGTGATTTGTGGGATTTGCAATTTCAAGAAAATAAGAAGAACAAGATTCTTGGAACAAGATTCTATCAAGTTGCGCATGTACCTTCTGTCCAATTTTGTTATAGAGATCAGGGAAGAAAATATGCATCATATGAACTTGGTGAGTCAAACTGTTGGGACTGTTTACGAGGCTTAGCAAGAAACAATGTCAATGATGAAGCAAACTCAGCATCAGCCTCAACCTCAAGAGCTCCATGGGACCATGATCGGATGAGTTCTTCAAGTGATCAGTTTAGCATCTTCACTGATGATATTGAGGACTGACCGACCAACTTCAGATTCATTCGATGACTCTATTTAAAAGCAAGTCTTTGGTGGTTTTATCCTTATTATATCTATACTTCCACCTCATTTCGTGGCCGAATTTACTAATCCCCAATGTTGTAACCCATCTTTTTCTTTTTGATAGCCTTTTCTACTATAAGAAGTTTTTTACTTTATCTTATCTCCAGACATTATGTGGAGATATTTCCACATCCTTCCTATTCTATACTCCCGTAGAAATAATGTCAGGTTATTCGAAGTAGTATCGACACTTGTTATATTATTGCCTCTTAATTCCGCTTCCTTTATTCTTAATGATTTTTTTTTTTCTCGTGTCTTATCAGTTTAGACGATTCAAAATGGTATTAACCTTAAAAAAAATGTATGTTCATGTCATTACTCCGACTTTAAAAAATGTTCATAATGACTGGTTCTCCATCATTGAGATCTTAAGCAGTTGTGGCAACAGATCACTCTGCAAGACTGTTATTTTCGCCTCACATGTTTTTTCTCTTAAATCCATACGATTCAGCATGGAGATTGATTCTCCTGAATGCTCATTGCAAGCAGAGATCTGCAAAGACTCTCCTCTCTTCAAAGCTTACTGCTCCATGGATTTGAAATTGAAGGAAGGGTGGATTCATTTTCAGAGGAAGGGTTTCTTCCATCCACTTTGACTTCTCTCTCTATCATTATGTTTACAAATCTTAAAACCCTAAACGGAAAATCCTTTCACAACCTCACCTCCCTTCAAGAATTGCGAATTATCTCTTGCGAAGAGTTACAGTGCTTGCCAGAAGAACGGCTGCCCCCTTTCTCTTACTCGTTTGGAGATCGTTTACTGTCCTCTGCTAAATGAGCGATGCCAGAGAGGAACAGGGGAAGATTGGCCCAAAATTCAACAGATCCCCAACATAAACATCGACTGCAAAGAAATATGATAAAAGCAACACGAATTTTTGTCCCTCCTCATTCTCTGCATGCTCCAATTTTCCCTTCAGGTACTTAACAATTTTTTTTTTGTTCTGTTTTAATTAATTACGTTTGACTTCCATTTTACTTTGCTTTTACGTGTGTTCCTTCTTATGATTATTTCTTCAATATTTCCTTTTTACTGGTTTGGGCTTTGGTTTCCATATGTGGGTGTGAATTTTCTTTGATCTAGTCTAAGGAAGTTGATCGAAATTCATGGAAAAATAGTAATGTTTCATTGTTTCAGAAGTTTTCAACAATCCCTTATAATATAGCTTTCTGAAATATTAATGTTCCAAATGAAAGTTTTTTCAGTGTTTGATCTAACACATTTACATACCTTAAATTGCAGACGTAAATTGAACATGTAGCCCAGCAAAAAAAAAAAAAAAAAAAAAAATCTAATTCATAACAGTTTCACTATAAGGTCTACAAGTAAACCAGGATTTTTTTACCAGACTTGACTTTTTTGTTTCATCTTGTCAAAGACAACTATTCTAACAACTAGAGGGATTTTGGAAATAATGATTGTCCATTCTGTTTTGAGTGGTATTGTCTTTATCATTTTTCTTTCAACCATCTAAATACAAAAATGGATAATCTTTGAAGAAACTCAAATGTGAATAATGTCCGCAGATGTTTCAAAACCAGCCACATGCAAGGATGCGAGAAGAATGTCCTTTTATTCTTCAAAGTTAGCAGCACAACACTCACAGGTTAAAAAATTTATTTGTATAATATCCTTTTTGTTTTTGCTTAAGCTTCCAATCTTACCATGTTACTGTATTTTTTTCTATTAAGCAGGACACTTACTAGGAGTTGCAGCACAAGTTAAGCATGTTGGGACTTGGGAAGAAGATTCCAGCTACAAGTTTAACACAAGGAACCTAGGAATATAAAGTTGTATTCTTCAAAGTTGTCAGATAAACATTCAGAGGTCAGAATTTTCTATGTGCAATCTTCTTTTTGTTTTCACGTAGGATCTCAATCTTACCATGTTACTGTATTTTTTCGCTTAAGCAGGATACTTTCTCGGAGTTGCAACATCATGGATTGAACAATTAGTTTCCATCGAGATTTACCGATTATTAATACAAGTTAAACATCTTGCAAATATTTACCAATTGTTCAAGTTACTTGTATGATACATTCTAAGAAAGAAGGTGATGAAGTTTAAACAACAGAACAAGTCAAACATTTTCAAAGGAAGATTTATGCTACCAGGACGTATGTGGTGTGTGACTAGTTTTCTTTTTTTTTTTTTTTTTTTTT
Organism: Ficus microcarpa; assembly: GCA_025413485.1. Lineage (NCBI taxonomy): Eukaryota > Viridiplantae > Streptophyta > Magnoliopsida > Rosales > Moraceae > Ficus > Ficus microcarpa. Next base: position 21,924,888 of record CM046381.1, on the reverse strand, counting down.
ATAAATATAAAATTAAAATTTTATAATTGTAACATGGATATATATTTATGTGTTGTATATACGTGTGTGTGTGTAATTTATTTCATAACCAAATGGGACATACTCAAAGTAGGGCCCTTGGTCTTGTCGTCCATAGACTTACTATAGAACAGGGGAAGATTGGCACAAAATTCAACGCATCCCCAACATATGAATCGACTGGGAAAAAAAAATATGATAAAGCAACATGCATTTTTGTCCCTCCGTATTCTCACCGTGCTCCAATATTCTCCTCAGGTGCTATAACATTTTGGAAGTTGATCAAAATTCATTAAAAAAATAGTATTATTGCATTATTTTGGAAGTTTTCAATAATTCCTTCTCATACTTTCTGAAATATAAAGGTTGCAAATCAAAGTTTCTTTAGTTTTTAATCTAATATACTCTCCATACAGGCTGTATGTGGATGATGTGCAGGAAATAGATTGAACATGGTTAAAACGACACTTAAATTTCAGCCAAAAAAAAGGTTAGTTCACCTCTGCCGTGGCAATTTTCATTTTGTTCTTTTTTCTCCCCCAAATCCTCTTAGATAATGTCAAGAAAAAGAGCGTTGGTGTCTTGCCACTGTGGATAGTTTTTGCAATATGGCTTATCAACTGTACTTTCTACTGCAGGTAATGTTAGCCAAATTTTATGTGCTCGGGCTAAATTTCAGAGTAAGAGAATAAGGCATTGTTATGATACTTTTTTGCTGTCCAGATCCATAATTGACTGACGATAAATCATTGGTGATAGAGAGGGACAGAGGAAGATTTGCCTTAGATTCATCACGCCCCAAGATAGTAATCTACAGAGAAGACATATGATGCGAGCATTCTTCATTTCTGTGCCTCCCTAAACTCCGCATTTTCCAATTCTCTCTTAAGGTAATTTTCTCCTTGTTTTTCTATTGTAATATATTATTGTTATCATTTAGCTACGAATACGTTTTGGAGAATTCTGAATCAATAGGGATGTAAAGCTGATGGTTGTCCATTATGACTCTCTGCAGGACAACGTTGAAGAAGAACATGTAAATCTGGCAAAATACTTTTTGTGAGGTGAGTTGTTCCGATTGTATCAAGATATGTTGTTCAATGTTGTCTTTAGATGTAGATATTGTGAACTAATCTTTGTTAGTTTTTATGTCACCAGAGTATGACACATTCATATCATGTTATAAATGATAGACATTCATTTCTCCAAGAAAAACCAAAAGTGGAAACTCTAATTCATAACAGTTCACTCTATAAGATCTATAACTAAACTGGGATCTTGAGCAGACTTGACTTTTATGATGCATCTTGTCATAGACGACAGTTGTAACTACTAGTGGGATTTCAAAATCAAATGTGATTAATTTCTGCAGATGTTTCAAAATCAGCCACTTGCAAGGATGCAAGAGAAATGTCCATTTTTCATCTTTGAAGTCAGCAGAACAAACATTCAGAGGTCAGAATTTTATTTGCATAATTTTCGTTTTATTTTTGCTTGAGCTCTCAATCTTACCATGTTACTGTATTTTTCGCTCAAATAGGGCACTTCTAGGAGTTGCAGCATCGTGGATCATTCAAATTGCCGACGAGATTTACCAACTGCTCAAGTTTCTGGTATGATGCATTCTAAAGAAGAGGGTGATGATATCAAAGAAGCAGAACATGTTAAGCATGTTGGGGAGAAGATTCCAGCTACTAGGTCAGGTGTGATGTGTCACTAGTTTTTGCTTCCGTTGAAACATGACAAGTTTTTGCACTTCAGCTGGCCAATGAACTGGTAAGAATATTCGTTCTGAATGACAGTTCCTTCGGATTTCTATTTCTATAAAATATTTGATGATTTGACAGGGAGCGAATGCATATTATAGGTGGTAGAGTTGATTCATCTGACATGTTTTACACTTGCTCTGACTTTGGATGATGTGCTTCCCAGTTTTTGAAGGATCGTTATGTTAAATCTCTGAATGAAAGGAATTACAAGGGGAATCACTTCTATGAAGAATTTTATAAGCACATGTTGAAGAAGCCACCTTCGATATTCATCACGATTTTCTCACTGCAGTACCATCTTGATTTCTAATCTTATTGTAAGAATAATGAACTGAAAGTCAATCAAGAATCATCGCCTTTGCAATTTCGTGTTTTCATATGTTGTTTTGTGTTTAAAATGCAGGCAGAGATAAAACATGATGAAAGAGTACTTGAAAAGGCACAACACAAAGATGAAAGGGTTAGTTTACCTATACCATGCCAAGTTTAACGTAAGGAAAAGAATTATGGTATCAACTGGACTTCTTTACACAGGAATCATAAGCCAAGAATTTCAAATGCTTGGGCTGAATTCCGAAACTGGAAGAAGAAAGAAGCAGCACGACAATGGTTTGCTGTGGCAAGTTTTCTTTTTCCCCTACCCCCAATCCATATGTAAGGAAAATAGTTATGGTATCTTGCCATTGTGAATAGTAGTCTACCAACTACCATTCTTTTTTATTTCCTTTTTTCCTTTTTTTTGGAAATTTAGTTTATCAATTGTACTTCTTTCTATTATGGGTATTGTTAACTAAGAATGTTATGTGCTCGAGCGGAATTCCAGGATTGGGAGAAGAAAGAAATATCAATTCTACTTGTTTGCTGTCCAGATCCATAATTCATCATTGCTAAATCAGTGGTGACAGAGAGGAACAGAGGAAAGTTTTATTCTTCAGAGTTGTCAAACCAACATCAGAGGTCAGAATTTTCTTTGTGTAATCTACTTTTTGTTTTCGCTTAGGATCTCAATCTTAACGTGCGACTGTATTTTCTCGCTTAAGCAGCATACTTTCTCAGAGTTGCGGCATCACAGATTGAACAAGTTTCCATCGAGATTTACCGATTCTTAATGCAGGTTAAACATCTTGCAAATATTTACCAATTGTTCAAGTTACTTGTATGATACATTCAAAGAAAGAGGGTGACGAAGTTTAAACAACAGAACAAGTCAAACATTTTCAGAGTAAGATTTATGCTACTGGTTTTTTATTATTATTTTTTAATTTAGAATAAAAAAAACTAAAACTATAACATGGATATATATATACGTGTGTTGTGTATATTTGTGAGTGTGTAATATTTTTCACAACCAAATGGGACATACTTAAAGTAGGGCTCTTGGTCTAGTAGTCCATTGACTTGTTATAGAACATCTATACTCTCTGCCCTTTGGTGTAAGACTATGGAGGGATGTCGTTTTTAAACTTTTTTTGTATTGTCGTCGTTTTTCATATTGAATATTTGCTGATATTTCTTTCGTTTTTAAGTTTATTGCCCCTTTCTCTCGTTCTAATTCCGTTGTTTGTAGCGTCATGCCGTTTTCATGCTCATTGTAGTCTGCTGTTTTTTATTTGGTGCTGTTTTTCACGACATTGTTTCAAAACTTGTTGTCGTTTCCGTTTTCAGCTGCGAAAAACCAACTAAAACAGGAGTAAACTGGGAGAACGAGAAATGATAAGGGAAACGAGAAGAGAAGCAATTCTAGCTAGAAGGCATGATAGGCAGGTGTTTAAGAAGACATATGCCGTGCTCCTTACTTCGTTGTGATTTCATATAGACCTTGTTCATCTCTTATAAGAATTACGAAACGAAAGTTGATCAAAAAAATAATAAGTTCCCTGCACAATTGTAACGGTTTTCGTATAACATGTTTCTGCCAAACACTTCTTCTTGAGTTGATGGGAAAAGGAATGCATTTTATGTTTCATGTATTAAGCAAAGCTTAGTTCTCAACCATGTAAAGTTGTTGTTTCACTTGTTCACCTGTTCAGCTGAAATTTATCTACAGCTATTTTTGCTGAAATTGTTGTTTCCCTTGCTCAGCTGAGTTTTTATTTTTTGGCTCCTGCACTTCTTAAAGTTTTTGTATATATATATATATATATATACATATTTTCAACAATTACACGTAGTTAAAAGGGCAATAACTATAAGTTTATCCCGATCCTTACATGTTTCAAAGGAGAGATTGCTACTACTTTAATATTTGGACAGGACTAAGTATAGGTTGTGTTAACATATTTGTTTAAACATTTTCGTAATGAGAAACAATTTAAAAAATTATTCATGTCAAGTGACTATCTATGAAAATAATAATAATAATAATAATAATAAAATAACTAATGGAACATATATGTTCTGTCGAACTAGTGTGGTAAGATGTGCTGAAGAAATTCAGGGATTAAATAGTTGCGAAAAGGGCAGTAGTTCTACAGTGGAAAAATTAGCTTATTTTGATTTTGATTTTAGCTTATTGTATCAATAACATGATTTCTGATATTGGAAATTGTTATTTATTATTAGGGAAAATTAGTATTTTGTAACATAAAGTTATTATTTTGTATGTAATTATCTTTATTAAGAATTTTTATCTTGTTTTTAATTCTTGTAATTTAGGATCTGCATTTATTTTAGTAAATTTGTTAATATTAGACAACTTATTTACTACAGAATTCATCATTAATGAATACTTTGTTCTCAATCTATGAATACAAGTACATCCATGTTAAAATATCTTTATGCTCTGTTCTTCTCTTATTCCTTAAATCTTTACTTAATTAATCTGTAGTTATGTTGTATTAAACAAACTAACTAGGCTGGTATAGTGGTGATTATGCTGGCCATTATCACTCTGAAAAAATTCTCGGAAATTTGATACTTCTTTTTTGGGTTTTGTATTGATTTTAGCTGCTATTTGTATTATACATACCGTTTGGTAGCACCAAAACGTTCAAGATACAAAAAGTAGAGGCAGAGGACACAGGCAGTTCAGCTCACCAAAAAAAAAAAAAAAAACGACAATAATATTTAAACGACATGAACTAAGAAACAAGAATAAAGCTAATGCTAGATATAAAAACGACACTAGTTAGAAAAGACGACAACAAAATTATGACGTCAAGAATCGCCAAGAAAAACCACACTACCAAAACCGACATCAACATGTAAACGACAATGATCAAGGGGAAAACAAACAATTAAACATAAAAACGAATGCAATCTAAAAGAACGACAAACATATTAGAAAACGACAGAATAAAATATTGATGGACTCATTAAAAGGGATGTTATTTCGATTCTCCAAAAACAGAGGGAAACGAGCCAAAATCAAAATTAGTGTATCAAAAACCAAAATGACTTTCACAATAAGAAGAAAAAAACAATGAATGGCCAACACCGATACATTTCTAGCCATGGATGGGGCTTGGGTCTCACTCAATTTGTTTTTTTAATTTCAAAAAAGCCCCATTTTCGTTGTCTCCATTTTCTTAGTTTCCCCCAACTCCAAATTTTTTCTTAAATGTGCCCCCACTTACTTAGATTTTTATTTTATTTTTATTTTTTATGTTTTAATCACATAAACAACATTTAATAATTTTTTTTTTGGAACAATTTCGTTGTCTCCATTTTTCATTTTTCATTAAAATTTTTTTTTATAGATTTATTTACAAAATATCAAAAACTAATAGGGTATCGGTGCGGCTGAGTTTTTATTTATAACTAAAAGGGTTCACTTTTAATAAAGGAAAACATAATGATAAGAAATGAAGCAAAAGTGAAACGTAATTTCTAATTAAAAGAAAATACATATAATGAGCTAAAAACTCACAGTATGTACGATAATTCTAATATTTGAGGTGAAGTTCAAAGAACAAGTTTTGCACTGCTTTCAAGATATAGAAACTAATGTATATTAACATGCATGTCGATCATCATTAAATAAGAAAAAAAATGTTAAAACTTTGTATTAATATAAAAATTTATCATGATCATGTCCCACTCCCACCCACTGACATAAATTTTTGAATATATAATCTAGCAAGCCGAGCTAGGGCCTTCTTGCATATATAATCTTGTCGGCACTGACTGTAGCAATGGTCATAGCAAGTTGCAATTTCAGTATGGGACCAATGAGTTGGATGATGTCACTCAGTTCCTGAAGTCCGTTCTTAATAATTCAGGGGAGTACCCACAGAAGATTTTGGCGCTGAAAATAATCTGGCCTCTAGTGGTGACACGACTATGACGAATGTAACTTCTGATTTCAATGGCATGTTGTATGGTGATGCACAAGCTCAAGTGGAGAAGGTGAAGGTGAGATGACGCTTTCAAGGCGCTTTTTGGCCATTGGTCTAGCAAGTTTTATCCCAAGCTGTTTTCTTTTTCCTCAATAACTAGGTTGTGCACTTACTATATACCAAATAGATGATTTGTTCGGAGAAGTTTTCTTATCATGACAGAGTTATATTAATATTTATTCTGATTGGTCATTCTGAATCCTTGTTGAGTTTTTACACATCTCAAAGCGTCCACTCTTGTGGGTTTTTCTCAGCCACTGCCGCCGCTGGTTGCATTTGAGTACTGATAGCAATTCCAACATCTCATCCAAACGGGCCATTAGTTTATCGGTCATATGGACTGTGTCATGTTTGGGATTCAGGTGATATAATGGGAACTGATTTTGTGTTGATTGATTCTGTTTTGGTGTTGGCAATTGAGAATGAACAAGTTTTAGGTGATTGGAGGTGAAAACTAGGAAGCAATTTTAATTTTTTTGGCATCGTATCTTCAGAGTTGTTTGAAATTTGATGAAAGTTTTGCCTTGGCCTTGGTTTAACTGCATAATAATTAGATACATTGATAGGAAGATGTTTCTCTCATTGGCTGAACTTGGACAAACTACTGATTTTAGTTAGTGTCGCAACAGAAATTTCAGGGTACCAGTTGCACATTGTGATGCCGGGGCAGCATGGTCCGAAGATTACGTTTCTAGTTTGCGGAGTGCGTCTGAAAGAATCTTTCAGAATGATGCTATTAAGTACGGTGCTAAGGAGTACAAGATTGAGTTAAAGCCTCTATTTTCGGCTTTTGAATTCAGGACGTTCGCTATGACGACTCTCAGGTCGTTTTTGCTGTTCTATTTACCTCTTTTGGAGCCTCGTACGAATTTGGAAGAGGATGATGATGACTTTCTGCAGGACACCAATGAAGAACAGCATGTTGATTATGTTGCTCCGTTCAAAAAATCAGTCAAACAAATCTGTCGTGAGGTGAGTTTTACTTTCCTTATGCAATCTTGATTGTATCATCATATTATGCCCTTAAGTTCTATGTTGTCTTTAGATTTAGAGTTTGTGATGTTCTGTTCTTCGGGTTTTTGTTTCACTGGAGGGTATGGCATATTCATGTTATGTTACATGGGGAATTGTTTCAGCTGAGAAATCATGAGAAAGTGGATTTTCTAATTCATAACAGATTTGTATAAACGTTTATAACTCAACGAGAATCGTATGCAGAATTAGTTATCCGACTTTATATTTTGCATCTTGTCATAGACTACTGTTGTGACGACTAGAAGAATTTTGGAAAGAATGGCCGTCCACTATGTTTCCGATCGGCTGGCATGGAAACTTTTAAAAGGTACGCATCCCTGCCATTGTTCATTGTTTTTCATTTTGTTTCAAATATAATCTTTGTCAAAAGAACGAATGAATAAATGATCTCACAACAAGCTGCTCAATGTCTATAGATGTTCCAAAATCGGCCACACGCAAGGCTTCAAGAGGATTGCCTACTTATGTTTTTTTCTTCCGAATTACCAGAACAACCTTCAGAGGTATTTACATTTTACTGAAACAGAAGGCCTGAGTTTTGCTTTTGCTTAAGCTCTGAATCTAACCATGTTTGTGTATTTTTGGCTTGAGCAGGGCATTTCTTAGGAGTTGCAGCGTCATGGATCGTTCAAGTCGCCATTGAGATTTACCGATTCTTTACTCGGATGATACATTCAAAAGAAGAGGGTGAGGAAGTTGAAACAACAGAACAAGTCAAAAATGTTGGGAAGAAGATTTCAGCTACTACCGTCAGGTGCGGTGCATCACTAATTTTTGCTTCTATTGGAGCAGGAATCGGTGCCACCCTATTTCGCCCTTCAGCTGGCCAATGGATTGGTAAGCTTATTTTTACCGAATGACCCTTATGGTTTTGTGTCTAAAACTATTAATCCTTTTTGCGCAGGTTGCGCCGTTGGTGATTTGGCAGGGCCTTTTATTGTATCATCCTGCATTGAGAGAGTATTTCATCTTGAAATTTAGGTGGTAGAATTTATCTGACTTGCTTCAAATTTGACTAATGTTTTTCTTTTTGAAGCATTTTTATGATGATTTTCTGAGAAAAAGGAATCATAAAGGGAATCACTTTTGGCTATAATTTATTTAAGCAGGTGTTGAAAAAGCTAGTTTGATATTCATCAGTTTTCCCTTCTTGGAGACGATTGTGATTTCTTGTAGATCCTGCTTTTCTTTTTTGTAACAATTATGACTGAGAGCCATTGATAAATAAGTAGTCCCCATATTATATGCTACAACATAGGTTTGCTAACTCTTCTACGTGTGGTTTTAAATATATTTATATATAAATATATACAAAATTTTAAAAGAGAGTTTCTACCATTAAATATATACAGTTAAAATTTTCTACTATTTAGAAATGAAAAGTCCAATATTTACACCGTCACGCATCCAATCACTTGAGTTAATATATGTATTATATATATATATATATATTAATTATTGATTGTCGTATGTTACATGATTAGTTTTAGGACATCTGATTTCTTGATTTTATCCTTATTTAACTCCTCTTTTTTTTTTTCTTTTTTTTCCCCCTCCTTTTCCTCCTCCTTATTTTACTTTATTTGTAGTTGATTTTCAGTAATACCATTTGTTTAAAATGGAACAGGAATTATGGAAATAGAAGCTCCATTTCGTCTCCTGCAAATTTAAAAAAAAAAAAAAAAAAATGCCACATTTTGTCATGGATTCTTGAAAGTGACATGCCATCAATAGTAGAAATGGAGTTTGTTTGTTTGTTTTTGTTTTTGTTTTTGTTTTTGTTTTTTTTTTGGGGAGCACAACTTGTATATATGGAGTTGATTGTACAGAACAAGGCTTGGGAGCACAAATTGCATTGAATACCATAACTAATAGAGTGACATCCCTCGGAGGTCTTACATTATGATATCTACTCTTATTAGTATGATATATGACACTTTAAAAAAATTATTCTTCTTATCATAGTGAGCTCGAAATTCTATTATCAAATGTATCTAGGTTGTATTTATTTATTTATTTATTCTTTTTACAGGAGTTAGGTTATGTCATGTGTATCAGCTAGTAAGGCTGCTGATTACTTGACACCTTATGCTTTTAGAGTTAGTTTGGTAATGCTTTTTGGATATTCCAAAAATCCTTTATATAAGTTACAATGTAGATACTGTGTTTGATAAACGAACTCAAAAGTCATTGACAAAAACACCAATGCTCTTTAATAGTTATTTGTAGAAGTTAGAATTTGTAAGTTTTGCTTTTAGCTTCTAGTTTTCCTTTTACTAGAAGTAAAAGTAGAAATTATGTCAAAAGCACAACAACGCTAAACTAACCCTTAATGTAAATGATGAGCTTGTTTGGTTGGAGGATTCATCTCACCT
>CM046381.1:21897254-21915254 GCA_025413485.1 Ficus microcarpa | reverse complement strand
ACAGAAACTGTTATTAAACAATATGCTTATTGTTTATAATAACAAATTCTATGCTTTAAAATTTTTTTTAAAAAAAGATACTATTAGTATGGGTCCTATACTATGATGTATTTACGTTTTATTATTATGTGGAGTTCTGCACTATCAATGTTCTCTATCATTGCTCGGTACAGATTTTAATGTGTTATTTCTAGGGAGTTTCCAAATGACAAGCCTTAGTATGCTTTCCTTCCGAATCCAAATGGCACATTTTAGGCAGTAGACCTTGAATCACTTTAGTATAAAAACTCTCATCAAGTTTAGAAAAGAAGTAATTATTAGCTTATTTATGGTCCATTGGATTGGTCAGTTTGAGTTGAAGTTTGTAATTGGTTGATTTTTTAAAAATTAGTTTAGAAATTATTTGAATTTTAATGAAAAAGAAAACTGAATTAAAAATTTTAAATTGGAACCAACCAACCAAACAAAGCATTAGATTTTGAAGGAGTTTACTGTCGTTTCTTTTGCTTTGTGGTCATTTGATTCCTATTCTTAATGTACATGCATTTTGATGTATTGTTGTAGTTTCATGTAGATGTCGTTTTGATGTCTTTTGCTTTTAGTTTGATCTCCTTTTGTATTTTATTATTATTATTTTTCCTTTTGACGTATTGATGTTGTTTCATATTGTTGTCATTGCTGATATTTATGTTGTTTAATGATATTTATTGCATACCAAGTCCTATTTTTCCCTTCTCAGAAATAATTTGGTTCATCATAATCAATGGAAGTTATAAAACATTTTACACGATTATGCAAACATTTATCATGATACCTCACAAAGGCAAATGAAATTAAAGAATTAAATATTAAACCAAACATTTATATAATCTTGAACAACTCCATTCTCTAAAACAGTAAAGATTCCACTCAAACGCGTTGATCTTCAGCGTGGAAAAAATAGTTGCTTTTTCTTGGTGATGAAAGCTTTATTGGTACTGATTTCACATTTTTGCTTTGGTCAGTTAATGTGAATTATTGAGGAATAAAGCCAAGAAACCATTAGTGGTGAAAAATACTGAAAGCCATTTTCAAAGATTCTTATCGTCAGATACAACTTTCTAGCTATTTCCACCCGGCCTCGATGAATTTCTGAGAAATGTTAGAGATATCTATTCTAATCCCAGTATTTTAAATACCAACTAGCCATTTTCAAAGATTCTTATCGTTAGATACATCTTTCTAGCTGTTTTCACCCGGCCTCGATGAATTTCTGAGTAATTCTAATCCCAGTATTTTAAATACCAACTAGCATTTTATATTTTTCATTGATAAATATAATTAGTTCATATAATAATGTTCAATAAACCAACGACAGCTTATATGTTATATAGATTAATACTCAAAATTGAGATTCAGATTAAAATTGTTATCCCAAACGATTTTAATTTATTAAAATTGATTTACCTACATCATAGTAGGACTAAAAATTCACTGAGTATTAATGTAGTATCACACTAATTATCATTATTTTTAAATTTAGATCGTATTTTGAATTCTATATTATTAAATAAAATTAAGTGGTTTAATTATCACTAAATTATGTCATTAGTCACAATATTCATTCACCAATGAGAAAGTAATGTGTTTATCAGATTTTCGCTACTATTTAACTACACGTTGATCTAAGTGTGAATACAAAAGAGAGAGTATAGTCAACTACGCGTAAGTGGCCCCTTGCAAGTTATTGGAACCATCAATAATTACTGGTTACTTTCCAAACGTGTAAATTGGACATAAAAAATAAAAAAATAATAAAAAATTAAAAAAAATTAAAAAGGAGAGGAAAAGGAGAAGGAAAGTTGAGAGAAAGTGTAGTGAAAACTGAAAACATAGAGCCTTTCTTTAACAAAAGTCATTCCTCTTCTCTTGCTTCAAACTACAGTTTGCCATTTCTGCTACTTGTTCAAAGTCTTCTCATTGACCCAAAAAACACAAGCATTTCTCATGTTATTATCTTTCTCCAAAAGTATTTAGACATAAGATTATTGTTATATTTTTCATTTTGATTGAATGTTATAATTGTTTTTTTTTTTTATATGGAAAGAATATAGGAATTAAGATTATGTATATGCAATAAAGTAGTATTTATCCGTTCAAGATTATCATTCGAAAGAGAAGAAAAGTGAGACCTTTTCTTTATCTGTTCGATATTACAGTTTTATCTTTTATTTTTTATATTTATTTCTTCTAAAATTTGGATACTCTAATCTGTGCTTTTTTTTTTTTTTTTTTTTTTTTTCAATTTTGGTACTTAGAAAAGAAAGAAAAAATTTTGATACTTCTTGTTTTTTCAGAAGGCAAATATGATTAACGAGGTAAAGTAAAAAATTCCTTATTTTTCCTCCTTGCAAATTCCTGAAACCAGCAATATGTGCTAATTTCCAGACATCTTGAGTCCGTTTGGTAAAATGGTTTGAGTTAAAATTTTTAAATTTGAGTTGATTGACTTTTCAAAAATTAGTTATAATTTTTGTTCATTTCTCAGAAAAAGATGAATATTTAAATAAAAAATTTAAATTTAAGATGATTTGTCGGAAATTTAAGTTATACTAGAAACAAAAATCAATACAAAAAAAAAAAGAAAAAGAAAAAGAAAATTAAAAAAAAAAAGATAACATATCGAATTCGTGAGCTTTTTAACCTTTTTTTTTAAATTATTTTTGCAGTGGTTTTTCAAAAAATAGAAATATATATAAATGAAGATGACTGGTGGGTTCCTATTGAACATAATAAATTATTGAATAAAGCCAAAAAACCTTTACTGGTGAAAACACTTGTCACAATTATTATTGTTGAAAATATATAAATAACGTTAATCAGAACATCGAAATAAGTGACATAATTGAAGATGTAGTAGACTGCTTCTACCTCTATCTATGTGCGCTTAATTCCAAAAATACTTTACATAATTTACAACGTACATATTGTGTCGGTAAAAATACTTAAAAGTTAATAGTAAAAACATAAATGTTTTTTTAATAATTATTTATAAAAATTAAAATGTGTGACTTTTATTTTTAATTTTTACTTCTTCCATTATTAAAAGTAAAAATAAAAATTATGTCAAAAACATAATAATATTAAACTAATCTTTAATATCGATGATGAGTTTGTTTGATCGGAAGATTCATCTCATCTATAAAAATTATTATTAAATCATTCATTTGTTGTTTATAATGACAAATTCTATTTTTTTTTTTTTAAGATGTCGTTAATATTCTTTAATATTGTCATACTGTACATAGCCAGAAAAATGTTTAGGATATAGCTAATCATGAATAATAAAAAATGAGCTTTAAACTGTGTTGTATTTATGTTTTATTACTATGCAGTGTTTTGCACTATTAGTATTCTCTATCATTGCGCGTATAGCCATGAACAGATTTTAATATGTCATTCCTAGGGAGTTTCCAAATGACATGCCTTAGACATGCTTTCCTTCCAAATCCAAAGGACACATTTTAATTAGTAGACCTCGAATCACTTTAGTATATAAGCTCACGTAGAAGAAAAGAAGCAATTATAAGCTTATTTATAGTCTATTTATTTGGTCCGTTTGAGTTAAAGGTTGTAGATGGTTGATTTTTACAAATTAATTGGCTTTTAATAATAAAAAGAAAATGGAGTTAAACTTTTTAGATCGAACCGACCAACCAAACAAAGCATTAGACTCTGGAGGTGTGTTGTATTTGGAGTTTACGGTCATTTCTTTTGCTTTGTGCTCGTTTGATTACTATTCTTAATGTACATGCGTTTTGATGTATTATTGTCATTTCATGTTGATGTTGTTTTGATGTCTTTTGGTTTTAGTTTGATCTCCTTTTATATTTTATTATTATTATTATTATTATTATTATTATTATTTTCCTTTGATTATTGATGTCATTACTGATATTTATGTCCTTTAATGATATTGATTACATACCAAGTCTTATTTTTCCCTTCTCAAAAATAATTTGGTTTAAGTTATATTCAATGAAAGTTATAAAACATTTTGACATGATAATATAAACATTTATCATGATACCTCACAAAGCCAAATGAAATTAAAGAATCAAATATTAAACTAAACGTTTGTATAATCTTCAATAGCTCCATTCTGTAAAACAGTAAAGATTCCACTACAACGTGTTGATCTTCAGTGTGGAAAATATAGTTGCTTTTTCTTGGTGATAAAAGTTTTTATCGGTACTGATTTCACATTTTTGCTTTGGTCTTTCAAAAAAGTTTATGTGAATTATTGAGGAGTAAAGCCAATAAACCATTAGTGGTGAAAAATACTGAAAGCCACTTTCAAAGATTCTTATTGTCAGATGCATCTTTCTAGCTGTTTTCACCCGGCCTCAACGAATTTCCGAGTAATGCTGGAGACATCAACTCTAATTCCAGCATTTTGAATATCAACTCACATTTCATTTTTTTTTATATGGATAGATATAATTAATTAATGTGACAATATTCAATAAACAAATGATAGCTTATATGTCATATAGATTAATACTCAAAATTGAGATTGAGATTAAAATTGTTATCCTAAACGTTTTTCATTTATTAAAATTGATTTACCTACATCCTGGTAGGACTAAAAATTCACTATGAGTATTAATGTAGTATTACACTTATATTATTATTATTATTATTATTAAATTTAGGTCGGATTTTGAATTCTACACTATTAAATAAAATCAAGTGTTTAATTATTACTAAGTTATATCTATAACTTCGATATTCATCCTCCAATGAGAAAGTAATGTATTTGTCAGATTTTCTTTCAATTGCAATAGTAGGAGTGGTGATTCTTGTTGTTTCCTTGTTTTTAGCTCATTATCTTTTTGCTACTATTTAACTACACACTGATTTAAGTGTGAATACTAGGCTTCATTTGGTTCACTATCTTATTTTAAATTAAAATGTACTTTTTTATCTCAATTTTTATCTTTTTCTGAAAGAGTTTTTGTCTTTTTTTGAAAATTTTTTTTGTCTTTTCTGAAAAGTCAACAAAAATTTTTAGCTCAAACTTAAAATTTTTAAACTCAACTAACGAACCAAACGAAACCTAAATTAGCAAAGATGATTAAAGTGGAATATACGGAGAATATAGTAGACCTGCTTTTATCTCTGGTCAAGTATGCGTAAGTGGTCCCTTGCAAGTTATTGGAACCATCAATAATTGCTAGTTACTTTTCAAACGCGTAAATTGGACATAACAAAAAACAAAAACCAAAAAACAAAAACAACAAAAAAGAAAAGAAAAAGGAAAGTTGAGAGAAAGAGTAGTGAAAACTGAAAACAGCCTTTCTTTAACAAAAGTCCTTCCTCTTCTCTTTAATATTTTTTAAGGCCTAAATTATTTAGGGAGTGTTTGGTGAATGAATTTAGTTTAAGATTTTTAAATTTCAGTAGTAATTTTTATTGAATTTTTAAAAAAGACAAAAAACTTTAAAAAAAATAAATTAAAAAAAAAGAAAAAAAACAATTAAATTTGAATTAAACTTATATACCAAACGTGTTCTTTTTCTTTTTTTTTTTTCAATAGTTTTTCAAAAAATAAAAATATAAACAAATGAAGATGACTGGTAGGTTCCCCTGATGGAATATAATAAATTATTGAATAAAGCCAAAAAATCTTTACTGGTGAAAAGACTTGTCACATTTATTATTATTCAAAATATATAAATAATGTTAGTCAGAACATCGAAGTAAGTGACATACTTAAAGATGTACTGCTTCTTTGCCTCTGTCTATGTGCGCTTAATTCCAAAAATGTAAAAAATACTTAAGGGTGTGTTTGGTTGGTCATTTTAATCCAACTCTAGCCGTATTTTTTTTTGTCTTTTTCCCAAAAAGTTTTTGTCTTTTTCCCAAAAAGTTTTTTGTCTTTTCTGAAAATTCAAAAAAATTTACTATTACAACTAAAATATTTCAACTCAAACTAACCAACCAACCAAACAAACAAGTAAATGGTAAAAACATCAATATTTTTTAATAATTATTTATAGAAATTAAAATTTGTGACTTTGATTTTTAATTTCTACTTTTCTTATTATTAAAAGTAAAATTAAAAATTATATCAAAAACAAAACAATGCTAAATCAATCCTTAATATCGATGACGAGTTTATTTGATTGGAAGATTCATCTCATGTATAAAAATTGTTATTAAATCATACACTTCATGTTTATAATAACAAATTCTATATGTTTTTTTTTTAAAATATATCATTAATATTCTTTAATATTGTCATACTGTACATAGCCAGAAAAATGTTTGGGATATAGCTAATCATAAATAATAAAAAAATAAAACTCCGTTCGGTGAAATGGTTTGAGTTGAAATTTTTAAGTTTGAGTTAGTTGGTTATATAAAATTTTTTTAAAAATTAGTTATAATTTTTATTGATTTTTCAGAAAAAGATAAAAACTGAGATAAAAATTTTAAATTTAAATTCATTCACCAAACGAGACCTAAGCTTTATACTGTAATGTATTTACGTTTGATTACTATATAGTGTTTTGCACTTTCAATTCTCTATCATTGCTTGTATAGCCATGAACAGATTTTAATATGTCATTCATAGGAAGTTTCCAAATGACATGACTTGACATGCTTTCTTTCCAAATCCAAATGACACATTTTATTTAATAGACCTCGAATCTCTATAGTATATAAACTCCCGTCAAGTAGAAAAGAAGTAATTATTAGCTTATTTATGATCCATTTGTTTGGTCGATTTGAGTTAAAGATTATAGTTGATTAATATTTTAAAAATTAATTTATAAATTAGTTGGTTTTTAATTAAAAAATTGAGTTAAAATTTTTAAATTGAAACTAACCAATCAAACAAAGCATTAGACTCCGGAGGATTTGTGTTGTTCTAGAGTTTACTGTCGTTTATTTTGTTGTGGTCGTTTGATTACTATACTTAATATACATGCATTTTGAGATATTGTTGTTGTTTCAAGTTGACGTTGTTTTGATGTCTCTAGCTTTTAGTTTGATCTCCTTTTGTTTATTATTTTTTTGTTATTATTTTCCTTCGAAGTATTGATGTCGTTTTTTTTAATGTCATTACTGATATTTATGTCGTTTAATGATATTGATTTCATACCAAGTACTATTTTTCCCTTCTCAGAAATAATTTGGTTTAAATTATAGTCATTGAAAGTTATAAAACATTTTTACACGAGAAAGCAAACATTTATCATGATACCTCACAAAGGCAAATGAAATTTAAAGAATTATATATTAAACCAAACGTTTATATAATCTTCAACAACTCCATTCTCTAAAACAGTAAAGATTCCACTAAAACGAGTTGATCTTCGGCATGGAAAAAATAGTTGCTTTTTGTTGACTTTTTAGAAAAAACAAAAAACTTTTTCAAAAAAGACAAAAAACTTTTTCAGAAAAAGACAAAAAAAAAAAAAATGATTTATCTTGAGTTGAACTCAAATACCAAACTAACCCTTAATGTACATGCGTTTGATGTATTGTTGTCGTTTCATGTTGATGTTGTTTTGATGTCTTTTGGTTTTAGTTTGATCTCCTTTTGTATTTTATTATTACTGTTATTATTTTTATTTTTCTTTGATTATTGATGTCATTACTGATATTTATGTCCTTTAATGATACTGATTACATACCAAGTCCTATTTTTCCCTTCTAAAAAATAATTTGGTTTAAATTATATTCAATGAAAGTTATAAAACATCTTTACACGATAATGTAAACATTTATCATGATACCTCACAAAGCCAAATGAAATTAAAGAATTAAATATTAAACCAAACATTTATATAATCTTCAACAGCTCCATTCTCTAAAACAGTAAAGATTCCACTACAACGCGTTGATCTTCAGTGTGGAAAAAATAGTTGCTTTTTCTTGGTGATAAAAGCTTTTATCGGTACTGATTTCACATTTTTGCTTTAGTATTTCAAAAAAGTTAATGTGAATTATTGAGGAATAAAGCCAAGAAAACATTAGTGGTGAAAAATACTGAAAGTCACTTTCAAAGATTCTTATTATGGGATACATCTTTCTAGCTGTTTTCACCTAGTCTCAGTGAATTTCTTAGTAATCTTAGAGACATTAACTCTAATATTAATATTTTAAATATCAATTCACATTTCATATTTTTCATTGATAAATAAAATTAATTGATGTAATAATATTTAATAAACAAACGATAGCTTATATGATATATAGATTAATACTCAAAATTGAGATTGAGATTAAAATTATTATTCTGAACGTTTTTCATTTCTTAAAATTGATTTACCTACATCATGGTAGGACTAAAAATTCACTATGAATATTAACGTAGTATGACACTTATTATTATTATTATTATTATTATTATTATTATTTAAATTTAGGTCGTATTTTGAATTCTATATTATTAAATAAAATTAAGTATTTAATTATCATTAAATTATATCTATGGCTGTAATATTCATCCACCAATGAGTAAGTAACGTGTTTGTATTTTCGCTGCTATTTAACTACACGCTGATTTAAGTGTGAATACAAAATAGAGAGTATTGTAGACTTGCTTTTCTCTCTGGTCAACTACGCGTAAGTGGTCCCTTGCAGGTTGTTGGAACCAGCAATAATTGCTAGTTACTTTCCAAACGCGTAAATTGGACATAAAAAAATACAAAAATTAAAAATTAAAAAAAAAAAAAAAACAAAGAGGAAAAGAAAAAGGAAAGTTGAGAGAAAGAGTAGTGAAACCTGAAAACATAGAGCCTTTCTTTAACAAAAGTCCTTCTTCTTCTCTTAGGTCTCGTTTGGTTCATCAGTTTGAGTTAGAAATTTTAAGTTTCAATAGTAATTTTTGTTGATTTTTCAGAAAAGATAAAAAAATTTTACAGAAAAAATAAAAATTTTTTTTAAAAAAACACAAGCATTTCTCACGTTATTATCTTCTCCAAAGGTATTTTGACATAAGATTATTGTTATATTTTTCATTTTTGATTGAATGTTATAATTTTTTTTTTTTTTTTTTGATATGAAAAGAATATAGGAATTAAGATTATGTATCTACAATAAAGTAGTATTATCCGTTTGATATTATCATTAAAAAGAGAAGAAAAGCGAGACCTTTTATTTATCTCTTCGATATTACAGTTTTATTTTTTATATTTTTTTTCTCTAAAATTTGGATACTCTAATCTGTGCATATATATATATATATATATATATATTTTTTTTTTTTTCAATTTCGGTAGTTAGAAAAGAAAGAAAAATTTTTTGATACTTTTTGTTTTTCAGAAGGCAAATTTGATTAAAAAGGTAAAGTAAAAAATACCTTATTTTTCCTCCTTGCAAATTCTTGAAACCAGCAATATGTGCCAATTTCCAGACATCTTAGGTTGCACTACAAACAAAAATCAATACAAAAAATGAAAAAGAAAAATAATAAAAAAAAGATAACAGATCTAATAATTCACGAGCTTTTTAATATTTTTTATTTTTTCAGTGGTTTTTTAAAAAATAGAAATATATATAAACGAAGATTACTGGTAGGTTCCTCCAGTGAAACATAATAAATTATTGAATAAAGCCAAAAAACTTTTATTGGTGAAAAGACTTGTCACATTTGTTATTGTTGAAAATATATAAATAAAGTTAGTCAGAACATTAAAGTAAGTGACATACATAAAGATGTAATGCTTCTTATCTCTATCTATGTGCGCTTAATTCCAAAAATATAAAAATACTTAAAAGTAAATGGTAGAAACATCAATGTTTTTTTAATAATTATTTATAAAAATTAAAATTTGTGATCAAACCAAACAAATTTTACAACATGAAGCAAACATTTATCATGATACAACATAAAGACAAATAAAATTAAAGAATTATATATTAAATCAAATGTTTATACAACCTTCAACAACTCCATTCTTTAAAACAGTAAAGATTTTACTAAAACACGTTGATCTTCAGCGTGAAAAAAATAGTTGTTTTTTCTTGTGACGAAAGCTTTAGTGATATTGATTTCACATTTTTGCTTTGATCATTCAAAAAAAATTAATGTGAACTATTGAAGAATAAAGCCAAGAAACCATTAGTGGTGAAAAAATATAGTAGACTTGCTTTTATCTCTGGTCAACTACGCGTAAGTGGTCCCGTGCAAGTTGTTGGAACCATCAATAATTGCTAGTTACTTTCCAAACGCGTAAATTGGACAAAAAAAATATAAAAATTAAAAAATAAAAAATAAAAAAAGAGGAAAAGAAAAAGGAAAGTTGAGAGAAAGAGTAGTGAAAACTGAAAACATAGAGCCTTTCTTTAACAAAAGTCCTTCCTCTTCTCTAAGCTTCAAACTGCAGTTTGCCTTTTCTGCTACTTGTTCAAACTTGAAAGCATATATCGTCTTCTGATCGACCCAAAAAACACAAGTATTTCTCTCCTTATCGTCTTCTCCAAAGGTATTTTGACATAAGATTATAATTGTTATAATTTTTTTTATTTTGATTGAATGTTATAATTGTTTTTTTTTTTTTTAATATGGAAAGAATATATGAACTAAGATTATGTATCTGCTATAAAGTAGTATTATCCACCATGAAGTTTTATTTATGTCATTAGAAAGAGAAGAAAAATGAGACCTTTTCTTTATCCGATCGATATTAAAGTTTTTTTTTATTTTTTTTATTTTTTTATTTTTTTATTTCTTCCAAAATTTGGATACTCTAATATATGCAGTTTTCTTTTTTCAATTTTGGTAGTTAGAAAAGAAAGAAAGAAAAAATTCCGATACTTTTTATTTTTCAGAAGACAAATATTATTAAAGAGGTAAAGTAAAAAAATACGTTATTTTTCCTCCTTGCAAATTCTTGAAACCAGCAATACGTGCTAATTTCCAAACATCTTAGGTTGCACTAGAAACAAAAATCAATTAAAAAAAATGAAAAAGAAAATTAAAAAAAAAAAAGGAAATTTCTATATGAAACGTCCGATCATCAATATGAAATGTCTCCCTTTTGTTCAAAGTTGAAAGCATATATATTTGTCTTCATCACCTTCTCCAAAGGTATTTTCACATAATAGTATTGTTATATTTTCTCATTTTGACACAAATTTTTTTTTTTTTAAATGTTTAGTTTTTTTTATATTTTTTTTCATTTTTAAGTTTGATGTAAAGCAAAAGTGAATTTCTCTGTCTATCGTTTTCTGATTACATTGGAAAATATATATAATACAGTAACTAATATAGGATCAATTAGGGCATATAGACCATAAACGCCTATTTACATTTCTATATAAAAGGAAGCCTAAACAGGAATCAAATAAGTAATTATTGACTATTGTTGATTGTTCAAATATGAAAGATATCCCAGATTTTGTGCATTAATTGATTCATTGATAGGACATAATTTTTTTATTTCTTCTAAAAAAAATAAAGAATTTTTTTTATTTCTTCCGTAATTTGGATATTCCAATTCAAGAAAACTCTTTTCAACGTTTCTTACAGATCATTAATTATGAGATTGCCTCAATGGTTGTTGCCTTAATGGTTTGGCTTCTTATATTTCGTTTTTGTGTGAGAAAAATTGTTGTTAAATGTTCAAAGTAAAAACCAATCACAAACACAATAAAACGAGGATAACAATTAGCAAAAGACAAGAAAATCTAAAAACGACAGCAATACCAAACACAATATATTGGACAACATTATAAACAACAGAAATAATTGCAGGTTCGTTTTGTAAATGTGTAAAATAGCTTGCTTTTAGGTCATACAAAAGTTGTTAAGTTTTAAGAACCATCATTAAGGAAAAATAAAAAATATAGAAAAAATCCTTTTTTTTTTTTTTTAAACAAAAGCCCTTGTTCTAACTTTCAAAAAATTACAATTGAACTAATTGTGTTTCTTTTTTTTTTTTTTTTTGCTATTTGCAATAAAAGGAATTTACTCGTTATCCAAAACTCCCATCATTCAAAGGAGCGATAAAGAGAAGACAAGAGGTTGATACAACCAAAAGGTATATCTTTTAATTTCTTCCACTGCACATTTTTAATTATCTTGAACTTTAATTCAGTAAATGATTTTGTTATTATTATTATTATTATTATTATTATTATTATTATTTTGCTGAGAATTGGCTTCATTTTGGTTAAATGCTAGTAATGAAGCTTGATCTAATTAGGGAAAGAAGCGAGGGATTTTATTATTAAAAAAAAAGGAGTAAAGTAATGAAAACGGTTTTTTTTTTTTTTTTTTAAACAAAAGCCCTTGCTCTGAAGGTTCAATCCACAACACACTTAGTTAAATTGCGAAACTTATGTTAAGGAGCCATAACACACTCGTTAGTAAGGGTTCATTCCAAATATTTATGTTGTGTTTGGTAGAGGTGAAAAGTGAGAGAAAAGAAAAGAGTGGAGGATGTTTAAAGAGAAAATAAGTATGTATGTTGTTTGGTAGGAGAGAAAGGTGGAGGGAAGAGAAAATTGAAGAGATAAAAGGAGATCGAGAGTCCACCATTTTTAATCTCTACAAAATTGCAGAGATTTTTGGAGGAAAAACTCTTACACATATATAAATAGTTAAATAACATTTTTATCCTCATTTTTAAATTAACTAATCACTAACTGATTTGCAAAATGGTCATTTAATTTATCCTCTATTTTCTTTTATTCCATCATACTACACAAGACAGAAAATCAACTTCCTTTTCTTCATTCAAATTTTCTTTCCTTCATATGTTTTCTCTCTTTCCTCTTTTCTTTCCTTCTTATCAAACGGAGTTATATATACAACCTTCAACGACTCCACTATCTAAACGAAACAATTAAGATTCCACCTCCATTTAAAACTATGACTAAAATGCGTTAATATTCAGCGTCGAAAAAAATAGTTACTTTTTTTTTGGTCGAAAAGCTTTATTGGTATTTATTATTTCACAATTTTGCTTTGGTATTTAAAAAAAAAAAAAAAAGATGTGAAATTGACTGGTCGGTTCATCCAAATGGAACACGAATTATTGATGAATAAAGACAAGAAACCATAAGTGATGAAAAAAATTATGAAAGCCACTTTCTAAGATTCTTGCTGTCAGATCCACAATAATGTTTTTTTCTTTCAACCAAAGAAAAAAAAAAAGAAAAGAAAAAGGAAATTGAGAGAGAATAGTGAAAACACAAAAGAGCATTTTTTTTAAACAAAAGTCCTTTTCTACTAGTTGCCATAGAGACCTTCTCTTGATCATCTGCATGAGATGTCTCCCTTTGTTCAAAGTTGAAAGCATAAACTTCTGATCGACCTAAAAACGCAAGTATTTTACTCTTCATTATCTTCTCCAAAGGTATTTTCACATAATATTATTGTTATATTTTTCATTTTGACCGAATGTCATAATAGTTTTCTTCTTTTTTCTTTTTTTCTCTTTCAATTTTGTAGTTTTTTTAATACTTGCTAGAACAGATTATTTTTTATTTTATTTCTTCCGTGATTTGGATATTCCAATTTAAACACACTCTTTCCAAACATTGCCTATAGTTCATTAATTATATGATTTTTTGATAAGTCATTAATTATGTGATTGCCTTAATGGTTGTTGTCTTAATGATTTGATTTCTTATTTGTATTTTGTTTTTATGTGAGAAAAACGAATTTTAAATGTTCAAAGGAATAAAAACTCACAAACACGGTAAAACATGAGTAACAATATGGCAGACGAGAAGAACTTCTAAAAACGACAACAATACCAGACACAAACAAATTCTATAACCATTAAACGACATATATAATTGCAGGTTCCGTTTCTAAACATGTAAAATAGCTTCATTGAAGGTCATATCAAAGTTGTCAAGTTTTAGTAATCATCAATAAGGAAAAAAAATCATTATTTAGTTTTCTATATATATATATATGTATATAGAAGAAAAAAAAAGTCCTTGTTTTTTTTTTTTCAAAAATAAAAATAAAAAATAATAGCCCTTGTTCTAACTTTCAAAAATTTACAGTGGTACTAAATGTGCTTTTTTTTTTTTTTTTTTTTTATAGTTTTCTGCCGTTTGAAATAGAAGGAATTTACTTATTATCCAAAACTCTCATAATTCAAAGGAGCGATAAAGAGAAGAATAGAGGTTGATACAACCAAAGGTATATCTTTTTCTTTCCCTGCACTTTCTAACTATAAACGCAGTTTAATTTAGTAAATAATGTTATTATTCTTTTTTTTTTTTTTTTCCTGAGAATATTGGTTTTAATGTTGCTTAAATTTCAGTAATGAAGTTTGGTCTCATTAGGGAAAGAAACAAGGGACTTTATACAACAACTTAAAAAAAAAAAAAAAAAGAGGGAGAGAGAGAGAGAGAGAGTGAGAGTGAAGTAAAGAAAACACTCAGCCTTTTTTTAACAAAAGTCCTTGCTCTGAGAGTTCATTGCATAACACACTTGTTAACTTATCTCCTTTCTTCTTTCTTATTCTCTAGAGTTCCTTGAAGAAGAAAGACTATGGCTGAACTTGTGGGAGGAGCTTTTCTGTCCAGTTTCATTACTGTCCTGTTTGAAAGGCTGGCTTCTAAAGAGGTACTCGGTCTCTTTCAAGGAAAGAAAGCCATTCCTAAGCTGCTTGAGGAGTTGGGGATCAAGTTGCGATCGGCTAATAAACTACTGAATGACGCTGAAGTGAAGCAACTCACGGATGAGTACGTGAAGAAGTGGCTTGATGATGTTACAGAGGTGCTTTATGGAGCAGATCATGTGATAGACAAAATCAACACCGAAGCTTTACGGCGCAAGGTGGAAGAAGATGAGCAATCTGGAAGCACAGCAAGAAAGTTCTTCAACTTCATGCCAAAGTTATACAGTGCATTTGACAACACTATAAAATCCGAGATAGAGCAGATCCTTGCTACGTTAGATCTTCTCTTGGGGCGTAAGGATGAGCTTGGTCTCAGAGAAGGTGTTCATCAGAATAGACCTCAAAGATTACCAGCTCCTATGGTGGACGCTTGTGATGTCTATGGAAGGGATGCTGAGAAGGAGGCTATTGTTAAGTTGTTGTCAGATCATAATGGTGGGCAGAAGCTATCCGTGATTCCTATAGTGGGCATGGGTGGTATCGGCAAAACCACTCTTGCTCAACTTGTTTATAATGATAGCAGGGTCCAATATCATTTTGCCTTGAAGGGGTGGGTAACTGTATCAGAGGAGTTTGATGTTTCGAATCTTACGAGACAAATTATTGAGGCGATCACTTCTCAGAAATGTGATATTCAAGACCTATTTCAACTTCAAAATGCACTGAAGGAGAAAGTGATGGGGAAAAGATTTCTTTTCATTCTTGATGATGTTTGGAACGAAAATTATGATCTTTGGGATGCTTTAAAGAGCCCTTTCGACTTTGGAGCAGACGGGAGCAAGATTCTTGTGACAACACGTAGTGAAATTGTTGCATCAAAGATGGGCACTGTTCCAACCGATAGTCTAAAGATGATGCCGGATAATGATTGCTGGAAGTTGTTTACACGCCATGCCTTTGTCAATAGAGGCTCTGGGGTACATCCGGATTTGGAAGAAATAGGCAAAGAAATTGTTAAAAAGTGCAAGGGTCTACCTTTAGCAATAAAATCAATTGCTGGGGTTCTACGCTCTCTATCAAGTTCAGAGGAATGGAGAGAGATCTTGCAGAATAATGTGTGGGATTTGCAATTTCAAGAAAATCGGAAGAACAATATTCTTCCAGCATTATGGTTGAGTTACCAGTTCTTACCCCCAAACTTGAAACGATGCTTTGCTTATTGCTCAATATTCCCAAAAGATTATGAGTTTGAGGAGGGTGACCAAGAAACCATAGTCTTGTTGTGGATGGCAGAAGGACTTTTGCAACCTGAAAATGGAAAAAGTATGGAAGATGTTGGAAAATCGTACTTGGATGCTCTAATATCAAGGTCTTTCTTCCAGCGATCAATTGTGTATGGAATACCAACTCTCCTAATGCATGATCTTGTGCATGATTTAGCTATGCGCATTTCAGGTGAGTTTTGCTTCACGTTGGATGGTTGTGATCACTTGTATGGCTTTACAAGCAAGACTCGTCATTTATCATATCAAAGATATAATGAAGACAAAACAAAGTTACAGGGTCTATCCAAAACTAAGTGTTTAAGGACCCTACTGGCTTTACCGTTGTCACATTGGTCTAGTTACATAGGATCGATGGACCTTTTCCCTTGTGAACTATTTCAAGGAGCTGGAGGATGCCTGAAAGTGCTCTCTATACCTCAATCTAGGATCACAGAGTCGCTTGATTCGATTGGGAAACTAAAGCATCTAAGGTATTTGGACTTATCTGGGACAAAAGTTGAAGAAATTCCAAGTTCAGTTTGTACTCTATACAACTTGCAAACACTGTTGTTGTTCGGTTGTGAAAAACTTACTCAATTGCCAACCAACACGTGTTCCTTAATCAACCTACGTCATCTTGGGATCAACATGACACCTTTAAAAGAAATGCCCCCACAGATGTGCAAGTTAAAGAATCTACAAACATTAAGTGATTTTGTTTTGGGAGAAAATGGCGGGTCAAGGATCAAAGAGTTGGGAGAGTTGAAGTCTTTGCATGGAAGTCTTTGTATTTCAGGGCTTGAAAACGTGGTGGACGTGGGGGATGTTTTACAAGCCGATTTGAAGAACAAGAAATGTCTTACTGAGCTTATTTTGAGATGGAAGCATGACAGTATAAGTAATGATTCAACAAAAGAAAAGGAAGTAGTTACTGCACTGGAACCACATAAAAGGCTGAAGAAACTCGAAATTAACGGTTATAGAGGTACTATGTTCTCAGATTGGGTAGCATGTAAATCATTTAGTGACATGGTCGAAGTGTCTCTGTATGGATGTAAAAATTGTTTCTTGTTGCCACCATTGGGGCAACTACCTTCCCTCAAAGAGCTTGAAATTTGGCATATGGATGGGTTGGAAAGTATAGGAGACGAATTTTGTGGTACTCCCTCAACCACGCCTTTTCCATCCTTAGAAAAATTACACATTGCAGGCATGGGTTCGCTGGAGAGGTGGTCATTTAGTGGAGCTGAGCAAGCACGTGAGATTTTCCCCCGTCTCAATACTCTTGATATTGGGGCATGTAACAAACTGAATGTGGGACTGCCAGCTGGTTGTTTTCCATCCTTGGAAACAATTGAAATTGATGGTTGTAAAGAAATGGTGAGCGTAATTCCCACAAGCCAAGTAGAGATTGATTCCGCATATCCTTCTCTTAAATCCATACAATTATACTGGTGTCCAAGATTGGAGTTGTTTTCAGGAATGGGATTTCCTTCTAATTTAAAGGAACTTATAATCGGGGAATGCCCAATGCTCATTGCAAACCGTATGAAGTGGGATCTGCAAAGACTCTCCTCTCTTCAAAGTTTATTCCTCCGTGAATTTGAAATTGAAGGAGGGGTGGATTCATTTCCAGAGGAAGGGCTTCTTCCATCCACTTTGACTTCTCTCTCTATCATTATGTTTAAAAATCTTAAAACCCTAAATGGAAAATCCTTTCACAACCTCACCTCCCTTCAAAAATTGGAAATTGCCTATTGCGAAGAGTTACAGTGCTTGCCAGAAGAAGGGCTGCCCCTTTCTCTTGCTCGTTTGGAGATCTCTGGGAGTCCTCTGCTAGAACAGCGATGCCAGAGAGGAACAGGGGAAGATTGGCCCAAAATTCGACACATCCCCAACATAATTATCAATAGCGAAGAAATATGATAAAGCAACACGAATTTTTGTCGGTCCTCATTCTCTGCATGCTCCAATTTTCCCTTCAGGTACTAAACCATTTGTTTTTTTTTCTGTTTTAATTAATAACGTTTGACTTCCATTTTACTTTGCTTTTACATGTGTTCCTTTTTAGGAGTATTTCTTCAATATTTCCTTGTTACTGGTTTGGGCTTTGGTTTCCATACGTGGGTGTGAATTTTCTTTGATCTAGTCTA
>CM046381.1:21874066-21897154 GCA_025413485.1 Ficus microcarpa | reverse complement strand
AGGAAGTTGATCGAAATTCATGAAAAACAGAAATGTTTCATTGTTTCAGAAGTTTTCGACAATCCCTTATCATATAGCTTTCTGAATTATTAATGTTCCAAATGAAAGTTTTTTCAGTTTTTGATCTAACACATTTTCATATCTTAAATTGCAGACGTAGATTGAAAAGGTTCCAAATGTTTCATTTTCATATCCAACACATTTTTTGATCAGACTTGACTTTTTTGTTGCATCTTGTCAAAGAAAACTATTTTAACAACTAGAGGGATTTTGGAAATAACGATTGTCCATTCTGTTTTGAATGGTATTGTCTTTATCATTTTTCTTTCAACCATCTAAATGTAAAAATGGATAATCTTCGAAGAAACTCAAATGTGAATAATGTCTGCAGATGTTTCGAAACCAGCCACATGCAAGGATGCGAGAAGAATGTCCTTTTATTCTTCAAAGTTAGCAGCACAACACTCACAGGTCAAAATTTTTATTTGTATCATATCCTTGTTGTTTTTGCTTAGGCTCCCAATACCATGTTAGTGTATTATTTACGATTAAGCAGGACACTTATAAGGAGTTGCAGTACAAGTTAAGCATGTTGGGACTTGGAAGAAGATTCCAGCTACAAGTTTAACACAAGGAACCTAGGAATATAAAGTTGTATTCTTCAGAGTTGTCAGACAAACATTCAGAGGTCAGAATTTTCTTTGTGCAATCTTCTTTTTGTTTTCACGTAGGATCTCAATCTTACCGTTCTACTGTATTTTTTCACTTAAGCAGGATACTTTCTCGGACTTGCAACATCATGGATTGAACAATTAGTTTCCATCGAGATTTACCAATTATTAATTCAAGTTAAACATCTTGCAAATATTTACCAATTGTTCAAGTTACTTGTATGATAAATTCTAAGAAAGAGGTTGATGAAGTTTAAACAACAGAACAAGTCAAACGTTTTCAGAGGAAGATTTATGCTACTAGGACATGCGTGGTGTGCGAGCAGGTTTTTTTTTTTTTTTTTTTTTAATTAAAATCTTTATTTGTAACATGGATATATATTTATGTGTTGTATATACTTGTGTGTCTGTAATATATTTCATAACCAAATGGGACATACTCAAAGTAGGGCCCTTGGTCTTGTCGTCCATAGACTTACTATAGAACAGGGGAAGATTGGCACAAAATTCAACGCGTCCCCAACGTATGAATCGAGTGGAAAAAAATATGATAAAGCAACATGCATTTTTGTCCCTCCGTATTCTCACCGTGTTCCAATATTCTCCTCAGGTACTATAACATTTGTTTTTTTGTTCTGTTTTAGTTAATAACGTTTGATTTCCAGATTATTTTGCTCTTGCATGAATTTCGTTTTATGCTTGTTTCTTCAATATTTCCTTGTTTTCTTAGAGACTGGTTTGGGGTTTGGTTTTCATATGTGGGTGTGAATTTTCTTGGAGCTAGTTTGAAGAAGTTGACCAAAATTCATTGGAAAAATAGTAATATTGCATTATTTTGGAAGTTTTCAATAATTACTTGTCATACTTTCTGAAATATAAATGTTGCAAATGAAAGTTTCTTCGGTTTTTAATCTAATATATTCTCTCTATACAGGCTATATGTGGATGATGTGCAGGAATAGATTGAACATGGTTTAAACGACACTTAAATTTCAGCCAAAAAAAGGTTAGTTCACCTCTGCCATGGCAATTTTTGTTTCGTTCTTTTTTCTGCCCCAAATCCTTTTAGATTATGTCAAGAAAAAGAACGTTGGTGTCTTGCCACTGTGAATAGTTTTTGCAATATGGTTTATCAACTGTACTTTCTAGTGCAGGTATTGTTACCCAAATTTTACGTGCTCGGGCTAAATTTGAATAAGGCAGTGTTATGGTACTTTTTTGCTGTCCGGATCCATAATTGACTGACTATAAATCATTGGTGATAGAGAGGGACAGAGGAAGATTGGCCCTAGATTCATCACATCCCCAAGATAGAAATCTAAAGAGAAGACATATGATGAGAGCATTCTTCATTTCTGTGCCTCCCTAAACTCCGCATTTTCGAATTCTTTCTTAAGGTAATTTTCTCCTTGTTTTTCTATTGTAATTGTTAACATTTAGCAAAGAATAGGTTTTGGAGAATTCTGAATCAATAGGGATGTAAAGCTGATGGCTGTCCATTATGACTTTCAGGTACTCTACCATTTGTTTCTTGTTCTCTTTTAGAGAATAATTTTTGACTTCCATATTAATTTGCTTTTACGTGTGTTCCTTTCTCTGACTATTTCTTCACTATTTCCTTGTTACTGGTTTGGGCTTTGGTTTCCATATGTGGGTGTGAATTTTCTTTGATATAGTTTAAGGAAGTTGATTAAAATTCATGGAAAAATAGAAATGTTTTATTGTTTCAAAGTTTTCAATAATTCCTTATCATATAGCTTTTTGAAATATTAATGTTCCAAATGAAAGTTTTATCAGTGTTTGATCTAACACATTTTCAAATCTTAAATTGCGGACGTAGATTAAACATGTTGAAAAGGGTACTTAAACTTCAGCCCCGAAAAAAATAAATAAAAAATCTAATTCATGACAGTTTAACTATAAGGTCTACAATCTAAACCAGGATTTTGATCAGACTTTGACTTTTTTGTTGAATCATGTCAAAGACAACCATTTTAACAACTACAGGGATTTTGGAAATAATGATTGTCCATTCTGTTTTGAATGGTATTGACTTTATCATTTTTCCTTCAGTCATCTAAATATAAAATGGATAATCTTTGAAGAAACTCAAATGTGAATAATGTCCGCAGATGTTTCAAAACCAGCCACATGCAAGTATGCGAGAAGAATGTCCTTATATTCTTTGAAGTCAGCAGCACAGCATTCACAGGTCTAAATTTTTATAATGGATAATGTGTTGAAATAAGATTAGTACTCAAATCAGTGTGTATGCTCAAATGTGGTTTCTCTTGTTTAGCTGAAATTTAACCTACTGCAGATACGTTACTGAAATTGTTGTCCTTTTCTTTTTGAGTCTTTTTTTCTCTTTTAGCATTTTTAGAGATGCATGCAGTTCGTTTCCCACAGTTAGAATCCATTTCATATTCTTTTGTTACGTTTTGCTTTCCTTTACCGTCTTTAGCAAACAGTTTCACTTTATTTTCAACTCACTTTTCATTGCAGAGTAATGCTCTCAACAAAGTTGAAGGGATAACAAAACATCCAAATATACAGACACACACACACACACACACACACACACACACACACACACCTTTACTATAATGTATAGCATATGCACTAACAAATTTTTTTTTGTTTTTTTTGTTTTTTTCCTATTCTTATTTCACCC
Source organism: Ficus microcarpa (assembly GCA_025413485.1). NCBI lineage: Eukaryota > Viridiplantae > Streptophyta > Magnoliopsida > Rosales > Moraceae > Ficus > Ficus microcarpa. The sequence goes on along the minus strand of CM046381.1, from coordinate 21,893,809 downwards.
CAAATCCTTTTAGATTATCTCAAGAAAAGAGATTGTATCTTGCCACACATTGAATTGCTTTTGTAATTTGGTTTATCAACTCTACTTTCTACTACAGGTGTTGTTAGACAATAATATTATGTGCTCGGGCCAAATTCCAGGATGTGTTCGGTCCTTTTTGCTGTCCGGATCCAAAGTTGACCAAGGATTAATCACTGATGACATAGAGGGACAGAGGAAGATGACGAGATCATTCTTCATTTTTGTCCCTCCCTATTAATCTCAGTATTTTCCAACTCTCTCTTAAGGTATTTTTGTTCATGTTTTTCGATTGTTGTATATTTTTGTTTCCATTTAGTTAAGAATAATCTATTTGCAGATTGATTTCTCTTGCATTGAACAACATTCTGAATCTATAGAGACATGACGTGAATCTATAGGGAACAACATGTAAATCTGGTAAACAAATCTTTTTGTGAGGTGAGCTGTTCTCATCGTGTCAATACGCATTGTTTAATGTTGTCTTTAGATGTAGATATTGTGAACTTCTCTTTGTTAGTCTTTGTGTCCCCAAAGTATGAAACATGCATATCATGTTGTGAGTGATGAACATTCGTTTCTCCAAGAAATATCCAAAAAGTGGAAATTCAAATTCATAACAGTTTCACCATGCGGTCTATATGCAACTTGTCATAGAATACTGTTGTAACTACTAGATGGATTTTGGAAAGAATGGTTTTCCATTTTGTTTTGCATGATACGGTGTTCATTATTTTGCTTACTCTCATATAATTAAAAAAAAATGGATAATATTAGAAGAAACTCAGATGTGACAAATGTCTACAGATGTACTCAGCCACATGCAAGGAAGCGGGAGGAATGTCCTTTTTTCTTCTTCAAAGTGAACAGAACAACATTCAGAGGTCAGAATTTTATTTGTGTAATGTCCTTTTTGTTTTTGCTTAGGATCTAGATCTTACCATGTTTCTGTATTTTTTTGCTTAAGCAGGACCATTTCTAGGAGTTGCACCGTCATGGAATGAATAAGTTTCCATCAAGATCTACCGATTCTTAATGCAAGTTAAACATCTTGCAAATATTCAACAATTATTCAAGTAACTGCTCTGGTACATTCTAAGGAAGAAGGTGATGAAAGTTCAAACAACAGAACAAGTCAAACATCATGGGACGAAGATTTCAGCGACTAGGACAGGTTTGGCGTATGACTAGTTTTTGCTTCAATTTTTGCCCTTTGGCTGGCCAACGGATTGGGACAGTTTTGAATAATAAGCAGAATTACTGGCGAGAGTTATTTAAGCAGCTGTTGATAAAGCAACTTTGATCTTCATCAGGATTTTTCCGGAACATTTGAGTCGTGCTTATCTCTTGTAAGAATCATGAACCGAAGGCCGATCTAGACAAAGTACTTCGTATATTATGTGTTGAAATGAGAATGGTACTTAAATCACTTCTGTGCCAATGAGTTTCAATCTAATCTCACTGAATTCCCAAACTTTTGCGTTCGACCTCCTAGGTAAATATGCACTCTTTTTCCCTTTCAGTCTTTTTCCCACTGGGTTTTGGCTGAAAGGTTTTTAACGAAGGCATATTTGATGATGCAATCAAAGTTAGAGTCTTGGCTCTCACTTTTGGGATCGTCTCCCGTCAGTTTGGGTTTCAGGTTGATGATCGCCTGCCTGCGTGCAGTTTATCTTTTTAGACGCCCATGTGCGTGCTTTTTGTTTTATTTTAATTTCTCTTGTAAACATCTTTTTTTATTTTCATTTTTAATAAAATTTTAATGGAATGGGAAAGTGATGAGGGTGCTAGAGGGGTGCCGACCTAGTCGGGATGTCTTGGTGCACCTACTGATTTCTATTACCATCATTCATTTAAGAAAAAGATTATTACTCAAATTGTTGTGTATGCACAAATGTGATTTCTCTTTTTCATCTGAAACTTAACCTACTGTAGATACTCTGCTTAAATTGTTGTTCTCTTTCTTCATCTAAAATTTATTCTTTTTTATTTCGTTGATGTTTATAATTTTTTTGTCTTTTGTTCTCTTGTAGCATTTTCAAACTGCATACGGTTCGTTTCCAGCTATTAGAATCCATATTGTATTCGTTTGTTACACTTTGCTTTCCTCTGCCCTTTTTAGCAAATAGTGTTGCTTCATTTTCAACTCACTTTTTATTACAGAATAATGCACTCAACAAAGTTGAAGGGATGACAAAAAAATCTCAATATATATACATATATATCTATATGTATAGCATATGCACTAAGAAATCGTTGCAAACCTAGTTTATATATATAATTTCAAAGTGTGGAATTCCAAACTTAAAATGACTGGAACAGTCAAAATTTGTCATGCCTTTGCACAAACTAATAATCTATTTTTATATCTTTTTAGCCTTGTCCAAGTTGATTTTAAGTGTCCCAAATCATCACAACAGCAATAACCCCGATTCCAAGCAACACTGCCAAAAACTTTAGAAAAGGTGTGTCAACACGAACCGTCTTCTGAGGGGTATAGCCCTTTGCTAGAAGGTGGTTTATGGACACATAGATGAACACCCCACAAGCCAACCCCATAGATATCACAAAGATCCAATCCGCCACAGGACCTTGTGTTGTGGCGTCGATTATGATCCCGATCACCACACCAATAGGACTTGAAATGGCGAATGCAAAAGCATAGGCTGAGCATGACAAAAAAGGACGGTTCGGGATCATCCTAAGGAGGGCGATTCCCATGGCAATGGCTGCAAATATCTTGTGAAGAGAAATAGTCCATAGAGCTTTCCAAGCGTTGGATTTTGTCTCTGCAACTCCGATGGCGATTCCCTCGAAGAGGGAATGGAAACATAGAGCCATAATTAACAGGACACTGTCTCCAAATGAACCAACAGTTGCGACACTAGCAGCTGGATTTGCATGGTGGTTATGGACATGGCTCTGTTGAGGCATATAAAGAGAAAATCTCATAAAAATTCAAGTAATCATATAAATTAGGACTATTGTCATATATCCCCCGAGAAATATAGGGTTGTTCACCCCCCATTCCTGAATTTTGAATTAACCCCACTTAATTTCATCATAATTGCAATTAAAAACAAATATAAAAAAAAGGTCAGTTATATACAGTCATGTCATCTTTTTTTGTTTGTTGTTATCTTAACAGAGTTGGTTTAATAAAACTAATTCTCATTTTTTTCGACTTTTTTCTAACAAAAAAATCTAATAAAACGATCAATTGGGATAAATTTAAAATTCAGAATGACAGTGAAAGTTTTTAAAATTTAATATATATAGTGAGAACTACCTTAAAATTCAAAGATACAAACGAGAATAATCCCGGTAAATTATTATGCTATGTTGAGATATTACACTCCTAAATTAACAAAAACAAAAAAATAAAAAAAATAAGTATTGCACACCTGAAAGTGGCTTTGTGGAGTTCCCCCATTTTGTCCAACCTTGCCCTTCTCAACATTACCTGCAATTATGAACAAATCAAGTGAAAAACAGATTTTAATGTAACATCGACATATACATACATATAACATGATTTTTAAAAAATATATATATATATATAGACCATTGGAAAGATGGTATCTTTTTCTTCAGTTCTCTTGCTCATTGTTAAGAGTAATTAATTATTAGTTTGTTGACCCTTATTTCGTTTACATTTAGGCTTCGTTTGGTTCGTTAGTTTAGTTTGAAAATTTTAAGTTTCAATAGTAATTTTTGTTGACTTTCTAGAAAAGACAAAAAACTTTTTCAGAAAAAGACAAAAATTAGGATGAAAATTTTGAGTTTGAACTCAAATCCCAAACAAGACCTTACAATAAAGATTGGGTTTAAACATTATAAGTTCTTTAGAAACTTGGTTGATCATGAAAATCATAATAAAGAATCCTTTTCTCCTAATAGTTATTTATCAAATAATATACCAAAAATAAAAATAGTTATTTATCAACTAGACCAGTAAGGGAAAAAAAAAACTAAATTTTCATCCCCTAAACTTTTCATATTAGCAAAATAACCCCCAAAATTTTAGTTTTAACGATATAATCTATAAACTCGTTAAACTACAACAAACCTACCCCAAAATAGACAAATATACTCATCAAACATCCCAAAACAAATCTATTTTCTCCAAAACAAAGTTACCTCCCAATAAAACAAAGGAAAATAGCGAAACCTGATATGTGATAGAGTAATACTAGATACCAACTCCAGTCTTAGCCCCTGTTTGGTGCTTCGGTTTGGATCACAAATTACAATTCAATTTTTGTTTTTTTCTTAAAAAGTCAACCTCAGTTTCACTATTTACAGTTACTATTATAGCTTTATAACTTAAACTTTAAACGTCCATAACTTTGCATATACAAATCTAAATGAGAATTTTTTTTTTTAAATTGTATATAATTTCAAGAAGAACGAAACAAACTTCATATTGATATTTTTTTTCAAACATATTTCAAGTTTTTACATTTTTTAACTCCAGTAATTCAAACGCCTCACCAAACGTATAATTCAATTCAAACTCAAATTCTACAATCCAAACCTTAACACCAAATTCATGTTTAATTTTTTAAAATTAACTCAGATAACGGTAACTTGTCAAATTGTTACTAGTAGACACAATCTTTTAATTTTAAAAAATTTTCTCAAAAAACAAACTTGCCTCCAAATAAAACAAAGGAAAACAAAGAAACCTTATATCTGGTGGAGTAATACAAGACACCAACTTCATTCTTAAATTTTTAAGTATTAACTCAGATAATGGTAACTTATCATATTGTTACTGATAGATTCAATTTTATAATTTTAAAAACTTACCTATTAAAAAAAAATACATAGCTCTACGTGGATTGATACTTGTATTAAAATTGGTGTCCAAAATATTTTTACTTTTTTTTTTTTTCAACAAAACACAACATAAATCTCACCAACCTTCAACCTCAACATCTTTTAATTCTAAAAACTTACCACTAACAACTTATATATCACATAGCCTTATATATCACATAGCTTGATATTTAGATAAGAGTTGAAATTCATAATATATATATATATATATATATATATATATATTTTCTCAGAAAACAACACAACAAAAAAAAACCGACCTACCTTGGACCTCAAAATCTTTTAATTTCAAAGACTTATCAAATAACAACTCATGGTTTTTTTTCTATCAGAAACCAAACAGATAACAACACATCAAAACAAAACCCACCTACCTTGGACCTCAACATCACCACCACCACCATTCTCCTTGGCAAACACATGGGAAACGACACAATCCGCCAGCAAAGTAAGCAGAAACCCAACACAAGCCAACATGAACGCGAAAGGGTACTCCTTCGTCGTCAGATCCCGAAAAGTGTCGTTTGCGTCGCTGAGAAAGTGCATCAGCGCCGTGCCCAGAAACACTCCTCCGGCGAACTGCGTCCCCAACACCAAGAACCGCTCGTCCCACTTGAAGAAGTACGGCGACAAGCCGCCGACAAAGGTCCCGACAAAGACCAGAATCAAACACCATATTTTGGTCCGTACTAGGACCTTGGACTGGAGGGAAGGGGAGCGTACGACGCCGTTTTGTTCGTCGTTGTCGTCGTGGTGGCCGCTGTGGGCTGAGGAGGAGAGAGAAAAAGAGAGGAGGAGAGAGAAAATGAGGAGGAGAGAAGTGGGAAGACGAGGCATTTTGAAAGGGTGGGAATTAAGGGGGTTTGATGTTTTGGTTTGGGTTGGGTTTTGGTATATATTTTGGTTTGGTTTTGGTTGGAGTTGGTCGGATTCGGACTACATTAGAGAAGATGAAGAGAGAGAAAGAAGAGATAGAGAGAGGAGAGAGAGTGCTGTACATAAGAAGACAAAAATGGAAACATGTGTTTGTACTGCACAGGTTTGGATTTGTCCTGGTTTAGATTCCAATTGAGAGTGTACTCACTCTGTTTTTTCTGCGTGGCTTTGTAATTTTCTACGGTAAGAAATTGAGGGAAAAAAAAAAAAAAAAGAGGTTAACTTATCTTAACAAAATAGTAAAGCTTTCATGATTTTAAAGGAAAATTACTCGTTTAGTTTCTAAACTTTTAAATTTGTGTAATCTTAGTCTTTAATATTTTTTATACTTGAAATACCCTTAGACTTTTAAAATGTTGCTCTAAATAGTCATTTCGTTAATTTTTTAACGAAATCTATTAGTAATTTGATCAAAAAATAATACGAACTAAAGGATTTCATTAAAAAATTAACAAAAATAACTGCTATAATAAATTTTTTTTAATAAAAATTTTAGGGTCCTTTTTTATAGCTATCTCTAGACTATTAAAATCTTTTTATAATAGTCATTTAGTTAATTGTTGGACGAGATGCATTAGTAATTTAGTCAAAAAATGATGCTAACTAACGGATTCCGTATAAAAATTATCAGAAATGACAATTACAGTAATATTTTGATAGTTTAGAAGCATTCCAACTGAATAAAAAAATCAAGATCAAAGTTGTATAAACTTAAAAGTTTAGAGACTAACCTAACAATTTGTCCTTTAAAATATTTAAATTAAATAATCATGAAAGATAATTTTTATTAGGTAAACAGTCATTTATTAAACGAAAAAAAAATCAATTGTCTAAAAAATTATTATTTTCTAGTTTTTACTATAATTGTATATATTTTGAAAACATATTATCTATTTAAATTATTTACTATAAAAATAGTATCTATATCTTTCGACAAAAAAGATATATATTTGCACTTTTTGTTGAGTTCATTAAACTTGTATTTTTGTACATAGTTTTGATTCACTCTTCTACATGCGAATTTTTTTATGACAAAGAATAGATATCGGTATTGATGTTTATTAATGTTCGATTGTATCTAAAATTCATACTAAAATTAAAAATAAAAAGTTAACAAAATATTATGTGGATGACATAACGAAATTTGCATCGTTTAAATAGAGTTTTTTATTTTTATTTTTATTGTACTTTACAAAAGGATATATGAAGGACAAGATCCAAAGTGGTTGTAAATATTGAATTGGAAAATACCTCCTACCTCAAATATTATTGATATGAAATTTTTAATTAATCACAAACGACAATAACAATGTGCTAAGCTCAAGTACATGTCAACGAAATTGTTGCACTCTTATTATAATGAAATCATTCAATATTGCTTTTCAAAATAATAAAGGAGTATTCATGAATACATTTTCTTGTTAATTATAGGATTCTTATCTGGATGATTATATCTATTTGACCAAACTTGCCCCTTTCTCGTTATCAAATAATAGTACTTGTATTATAAAACAAAATTTTATGATGTCCCTTCAACAACCCCAAAAAAAAAAAAAAACTGCAAAAAACTGCAAAGTATCTTCAATGATTTCCCTTCTTTTCTTTTTTTTTTTTTGGTTTTTTTTAATATTTTGTAATTGTCAAGGTGTCATAAAGCATTTTAAAAAATGTCATGAATCATTGAAGATACCTTAAAAATTGTTAAAAACAATTTCTTTAACAATAAGACAAAACAAATGATACTAGCATAAAAATAGTATAAATATAGTTGGGTGTTGCATATAATCTTAAATTTACATATTCAAAATCCTTGAGAAATTTACACGATAACATTCCAATCCAACGGTAGAAATTCATAGTAACTAGTCTCATTTTATGTGGAAAAACTAACTTAACTGTCAAATTATTACTAAGTATACACTTTATTTGACTCACCAACTTTAACTTAATCATTTTGACTCAGTTTTTTTATCTTTTTTTTAAAAACTAAACTAATTTTTAAATAATCAACCAACTCAAATCTGTCAATCACTCGGGGCTTCATTTTTATAAGATAAATTTGTATTTCATCAAATGATATTTCCTGAATTGAATGCTTTTCTACCCAAAAAAAAAAAAAAAAAAAGATATTTCCTGAATTTGCATTAAATTCAATTCTTACCTAGCCCTCTTCCATTTAAGAAAGAACAATATATAACCCATGAACTTTGCCTGGCGCGAGTGTGTTCGACATTGCAAAGAAAAGTCAAAAGACCAAAAAAAGAATAATAAAAAAAAGTAATAATAAAAAAGTTAATGTTGGCACTCTGAATCTTATTAAAGGCTTAAAAGGTCAGTTTTCAATCTACAATCACCGTGCCATGTCATCCACAATAAGATTTTAATTTATTTTTATTTATTTCTCCTCATTTAATTTATATGTTTTTGTTAACGATAAGAATGACGTCAAGAAAATTAGGGGTGACAATTTGTGTCGTGTATCGGGTTTGTGTCGTATTAAAGCCGTGTCAAAATTTTTTTTCTCCGGACCCGAACACGACCTGCGACCCGAAAACGACTCGAAACCCGTAACGGGTTGACACGACACGAACCGACCTTGACCCGCGACACGAAATTGACATGCGACACGAACAATCTGAGATTGACACGCGACACGAAATTCAACCCGCGACATGAAATCAACTCGAAATTGACCCAAAATTGAAAATTGACACGAAACTGACACGAAATTAACACGAACATTGACCCGAAATTGACACGAAAAAAAAAACGTGTCGTATTCGGGTTCTGCGGGTCCAACCCGAACATGACCCGTTCTTTTCCGTGTCAATGACCCGATATTGATCCGACCCATCGTTTTCCTAACCCGAACCCGCAAAATTCGTGTCGTTTTCGAATCATGTCGTCGTGTCGTGACCCATATTGACACCTCTAAAGAAAACGACATCATGTAGGATAACGACAACAATGGGAAAAACGGCATCAGAAATTCAGAATAAATTCCATTTTCCTTTACAAGTGTTTAACTCTAGTGCGTCATGGGAATGGACGGTTGGAAATGAATTGTAGGTTTTAGATCGATCATGATCCTGATCCTTGACCCAAAATATGCTAAAAACGACAATATAGTAAAGGAAAAGGTGGACCCACAATAATTCTTTTGCCTTTGCGTGAAGTTTTGCTTCAAACATTTTGATTCTGACGGGACTCCCCTTTATATTCTGTGTAAAAATGGAGAGAAAATGATAGCCAAACAAACAACCAAGTGACCAACAATTAAAGAGGAAAACAATTGACCAAAAAGTCCGAAGAGGGAAATCACTGATTTTAATTATTTATAACTTACCTGACACTCCGTTTCGATATTATTTTTTAATTATTGTTTTAAAAAAATAGTTTTTTTTCCCACAAAAATTTATATTTATTTTTCAAATTTTATGATTTAAATACGGGCTTAGTTTTTATTGCTGTCATATTTGTAGTTACAATAAGGAAAAATTATTGTTATTATCAACAAAATAACTTTTGCTTATTATGATCACCGTCAATAATTCGTTACTATTATGTGATAAATATTAAGTGGAATAAAAAAGTTTTTACCTTGCATATTCGTTATAAGAAAGACCTCTTTCATGAGAATCGGATTTAAGAAATGTTATTGAGACAATGAATAGAAAAATTTTTCTCTTTTAAGAGCAAATTTATGCAAATATTCTAATCGATAAAGTATGTGGCACTGTGGAATTGAGTAGAAGCAGGAGTAGAAGAGGTAAGAGGATAAGACAGGGTGATGTGCATTGAAAAACGACAATATTGAGAGAAACGACAAGAGAGAGAAGACAACAATAGCATAAAAATGAGAAAAATGCATGATATCAAAATGAATACGATAGAAATTGAAAGATTATTTATAATATACTTAAATATACTATATCCAAGTAAACTAACAGGCTAATAAAAAAATAATAATAAATCAACTAGAATACAACTAATAGAATACGACATCAACATGTTATATCTACAACAATTAATAGAAAACGACAACGAAATGTAAAACGACGATAATTAGAAACGACATCAAAGAACAAACGATGATAAGAAAAAATAAGACAACGCATAATTAGGCAATTCACTTACATACCTGTCGTTTAGACGAGAAATAAAAAAAGACACCAAAGTGAAGCGGCCGGGCAAGATTGAGAAACGGCACTAAACTAAATGACGACACCAAAGAAACGACAATTGAACCAAACAACAACAAAATTTAATTCCACATGGGAGAACAAACTCGAAAAAAATCATTAAAAGCAACAATAACATGAACCTAACGGCAACGAAGAGAAAACAACAATAATTTTAAACCGCACTTGACAAATCAAGTGCACCAACAATGACAATAAGTCACAAACGACAAGAACGGCCAACTGACGCAACAATTGTATCAACAAACACAGAAATATATTTGATGAACCACCAAAACATTAAAAAAAAAATGTATATATTTATTTATCTGTGTGTGTGACGATAAGCTATATATATGTGTGACGACAAAAAATTAACAAGCGACATCTGTTTTGTGTAACATGTTTCATATCCAAATTGGACATACTCCATACTCCAAAAGTAGTGCCCTTGGTCTTGTAGTTCATAGACTTTTTATGGAAAATCTGTAATCTCTGCTATAATACTCAATGGATTGACGTCGCTTTTGTACTTTTCTGTATTGTTGTCATTTTTCAATGACTTTGTTTGCTGATATTGATTTCGTTTCCTAAGTTTATTGCGTCTGTATCTTGTTCTAAACTTCTAATTCTTTTCTTTTTCTTTTTCTTTTGTTTTTAGTTTTTTTTAGAGCCATGCCGTTTTTATACTCTGGTTGTTCGTTTTCCCCATTTGGTGTCGTTTCCAGGTCCTCTGGTTTTTTTAGGTCATTGTTTCAAAACTTGTTATCCTTTTCATTTTCAGCTGGGGAAAAACCAACTAAAACAGGGGTAAATGGTGGAGAGACGTAGAAATAAATGATTTATTTTTTGATTAAATTCAAAAATACCCCCAAACTTACACCCTTTTTTCATCAGAGGAATGTCATGTGTACTTGAGAAACCCCTCTCTTTTACACACTCTCTCTGTAAAATTATCACATGTCCCTACTTTTTAACTTCTTGAACTATGCAAATCATTCGACTTAAAAGAAGACATAATTTGAAGACGTGATTCAAATGCGAGCTACTCCATCTCTTGCCATGACGACCAAGCTCTCTCCTTCCCCACGATGGCGACGGCGATAGGGACGGCGACCAAGCTCCTCCCTCCCCTGCGACGGCGAGCTTCGACCTGCATTTCATCACCCACATCCATCAAACTTCCACTAGCCAAGCTTAGATCCCTCACCCGTCGTCTCTCCCATCTGTGGCCAAATCTCGCCGACTCTACTCCCCTCACCCAACCTTGCCACCCGTACCCAAGATCCGGACAAGAAGGGGAATGGTTTTTAGACTCTGAAAAGTCTTATCTCGAAAAAAAAAAAAAAAAAAAAGAGAGAGAACTTCATTTTGGGGTTTTCTGTGTAACAGGGTACTGGACTGATTCAAATTTATTAAACCAAAATAATATTAATATTAATAGTAATTGCTTAACTGGTGAGGCTGCACGTCTTCTTCTTCAGAAACTGGTGAGGCTGAACTGGAGGAGTTTAGCCCGAGAAAAAACGAAAATCCCTCGGAATATAATAGTATATTAATACCATTAATAATGCGGCCCACGGTAGATTCACGTTTTTTATTTGTTTGGTCTGCAGTGGCAATTTCGTAATAAGACTTTAAACTAATGTCGTATTTTTGGCATGATTAAATGCACTGCCGAGGGAACAAAAACTAGGGACAAGTGTCAATTTTGCAAAGAGAGGGTGAGTTTGACATTCTAACTCAAACTTATAGATTTAAACCCGCCAAATTACAAGGAAATGGCAAGCCATACAAATGAATCTAAGAAATTGAAAGAATTGAAAATTACAACTCAACTGGACAAAGATGAATACAATTGTAAACCCTAGAAGAATTGTGAGCACTCAAAGAATGTGAGAGACAAAGTTGGCTCAAGAGTGAATGAAAGATGAAAAAGAGGGCTTGTTGCAAATGTAAGCTTTTCAAGAGATTTCCATAAGTTTAGAGTAATATCCTTTCACCAATTACCATAAAAAGATCTCCCCTTTTATAGCCAAAAACCATTTGAAACTTTAAAACATTGTTGTGTAATAGTAAGAAAAAAAAAAAGAAGCCGTTTTTATAGTACTGGTTGACCAGACGTCCCTGTCTGATTGACTGGATAAGGTCAAGAGCAAAGCTCTGTTTTTGGATCCATTCGATTGACCGGTCCCATTGGGCATCTGGTTGATCGGACCCATTGGGATGGTTGACTGGACAGAGGCAGAACCTCTTTCTTTCCTGTTTTTGACACCCAAAAATGTTCTATAGCAATGACCACGCAATTTAATAATATGATGGAGTTAAAAACAATTTTCAGCACACTTTAGAAAAATGTATCAATAAGGTTCTAAAACAATTTAAAAGCACTAAGGATTTTCTAAAGTGTGTGTGTGCACAAGCCAACTTCAATTCACCAATCAAAGAATGCACGCAAAACTCATTACAAGACTAAAGGAAATGAACCTAGTTGATTCGGTCTTGCTGAGTCTTATTGTCTTGAAGCTCTATAATCCATCTTCAAATGAATTTAATCCAAGAGCTTAATCTTTCTTGAACACAACTCCACTTCTCGAGTTTAATCACTAATCACGCAAATTATGCTTGAAAGAGAACTTAAGAGAAGCATTAGGACTTTCCAATCAAATTGTTTGTTATCATCAGATTAAAAATGCATGAAACATTTCTGGGCCAACATTAGGTTCCTCCAATATGGAACATTAAATATTGAATAAAGCCAAGAACCCATTAGCGTGAAAAGACTCAAATCCACTTTTTTTAAGATTATTGTTGTCACATTATTGTTGAAATTACAACATAATATTGTTCAAAACATGGAAAGAAGCAACATAATTAAACATGTAGTGGACTGTTTTTACCTTCTTCCATGTGCGCTGAATAAGTGGTCCCTTATTGCAAGTTCATGGAACAATCAATATTAATTTTTAATTGCCAGCTTTCAAACTAGTAAATTGGACAAAAAACTACAACAACAAATAACAAAATAATAAAACCAAAAAGGAGATAGTCTGGTGAGTTACTATCAACTACATGGTCGTATGGTTAGTCCTTGCGCATACAGAATAGAGGGAAAAAAAAACATTCACGTGACAATGATATAGTTGTTACATCTGGTCACCACGTGGTGATGATGTGATGATCATGTAGTTGTCACGAGACAATTAAGGAAGACGTGATCAAAGAGATATATGTAAAACAATTAACATGTACCCATTTTGTTATTATGATTATTTATTATTACTACTATTACTATTTGGAGACGTAAGAATTCGAACTCTTCATCTTTTGACGAAATTAGGTTTAAAATTACTATACACGTAACCATAATATTATTATGTTTCTATCAAATTTTGTTAAGTTTATATAAGTTTGTAACTTTGATGTGATTTGGATATGATTGGAAGATTTAAAGTCACTTAAAATTCTCAGAGAGTAGCATTCATAACCATGAAGTTTTATTTTATTGGGACCAATAATTTTCATTTTTTATTCATTGCAACTAATTTCAGCTTTATAATGGGACTAGAAATTTAGAATACATAAAAGAGATTAAATAAATAAATAAATAAAGGATAGTGAAACAGAGATCGAGATTCCTTTTAAGACCTCATACCTTTATGCTCTGTAAGGCTTTACTTTAGGGTTTCATATTCTCTCCCCTTTCCTTCTTCCGCTCTTCGCCGTATTCAAGACTCTCATTCGTTCAAAGTCTAATAGCATTGTCTTTTGAGCCATCACTCCAGGAAAAAAAAAAAAAAAAAAAGGAACAATCTTCTAACGGTTACATCTAGCACAAGCATTTTCGCTTGATTATCCAAGGTACTTTTCCTTTTTTATTTATTTATTTTTTTCTTTCCCTGCACTAATTTCTCGGTATTTATTATGTGATCTGTTCTTTCTTTCTTTCTTTCTTTTCAATTTTTTATTTTCTTTGCTTAATTAAAATTTCATGTTCATATTGATTAAATTTGAGCACTAGATGCAACTTAACGGTTTTCTTGTTATTTTTGTTTAGTTTTTTTTAAGCTTATTTTCATTTATTTTAAGATGTTTTAATGGTTACAACCTTTTCTTTTCCTTTTCATTATATTAAGTAATAATTGGATGTAGAAATGCTCATTTGCCTATATAATTTTGGAAACTAAGATCATTTGCAATAAAGAAGGATTGGCAGTGATTTTTTCTTATTTATTTTTTGTCTAATTAGGAAAAAAGAACAGAGTGACAGCGTTTTAATCTTGTTTGTCTTGACGACGACTGTTTTGGCTTGTTTCGACTGTGGAAATTAAGGTTCTTGTTCGTTTTGCCGTGGGTCGATCACAAGGTGAGCACCTAACTCTTTTTTGTACCTTACAATTTTAATGTTGTAGCGGAAAATTTTCTAACTCCGAGGCTCATTTAAAAAAAGAACATATATTGCTTTACGTTTGAACATGAAGTACAAAATCAAGGTTTTTATTTGTTATCATAATCTTTTTGCTAGAGCTTCTAGCTTTTAGCTTTTATTAATGTTGCGTTTACTTCGTTTACAAATAATTCATGTCACAACTTTGGATACCGTAGTTACTGTTAACATATAAAATGCGCCATTGTTTCTTTCTTTAAAGAAAATGTGATTTCTTGAGGTCATTGTTTAAAGAAAATAATTCATGTTTGCCTTGAAGTGCGACAACTATTTCAACTTGTTTCGACTGTGAAGATTAAGCCTCTTATTTATTTTGCCGCGGGTGATTTTGTCTTTGTCACTGGTTTTCAACCACAATATTCATCCTCCAATGAAAAAGTAATTTATTTGTGAGATTTTCTTTCAATTGCAAAAGTGTGAGTGATGATTCTTGTTGTTTCTTTGCTTTTAGCTCATTATCTTTTCGCTAATATTTAATAATCCACCGATGTTAGTTGTAAATACAAAATAAGCAAGATGATTAAAGAAGAATATACATATACAGTAGACCTGCTTTAATTGCTCGTCAAGTACGCTCGAGTAAGTGGTCCCTCTTTGCAAGTTATTGGAGCCATCCATAATTGCTAGTTATTTTGCAAACGCGTCAATTGGACGCATAAAGAAAAAGGGAAAGGAAAAGGGGGAAAAAAAGAAAAAAAAAAAAAAAAAGAAAGTTGAGAGAGAATAGTAAAAACACAAAACAGCATTTCTTTAAACAAAAGTCCTTTTCTGCTACTTGCCTAAGAGACCTTCTCTTGATCATAAGCATAGTCTTCTGATCGACCCAAAAACACAAGTATTTTACTCTTCATTATCTTCTCCAAAGGTATTTTCACGTAATATTATTGATATATTTTTCATTTTGACTGAATGTCATAACAGTTTTCTTCTTTCTTCTTTTTTTCTTTTTCAATATTGTAGTTTTTTCTTAATGCTTGCGAGAACAGATTATTTTTTGTTTTTTATTTCTTCTGTGATTTGGATATTCCAATCTAAACAAACTCGTTTCAAACATTTCTTACCGTTCATTAATTATGTGATTTTTTGATAAGTCATTAATTATGTGATTGCCTCAATGATTGTTGCCTTAATGATTTGATTTCTCATTTGTATTTTGTTTTGTGTGAGAAAAATGAATGTTAAATGTTCAAAGGAATAACAACTCACAAACACAATAAAACGTTAATAACAATATGACAGATGAGAAGAACACCTAAAACCGACAACAATACCAGACAAAAATAAACTCTACAACACATTAAACGACATAAATAATTGCAGGTTCCGTTTCTGAATGTGTAAAATAGCTTGATTGAAGGTCATATCAAAGTTGTCAAGTTTTAGTAATCATCAATAAGAATATATATATATAGAAAAAAAAATCCTTTTTTTTAAATTTAATAAAAGCCCTTTTTCTAACTTTCAAAAATTTACAGTGGTACTAACTGTGCTTCTTTTTATTTTAGTTTTCAGCTATTTGAAATAGAAGGAATTTACTTGTTATCCAAAACTCCCATCATTCAAAGGAGCAATAAAGAGAAGAAAAGAGGTTGATACAACAAAAGGTATATCTTTTTCTTCCCCTGCACTTTCTAACTATATATGCAGTTTAATTTAGTAAATAATAAATTTTTGGTTTGATGAGAATAATGGCTTCATGTTGGTTAAATTTCACTACTGAAGTTTGGTCTCATTAGGAGAAACGAGGGACTTTACACACAACTAAAAAAAAAGCCGAGAAAAAAAAGAGAGAGAGAGAGTGAAGTAATGAGAACACACAGCCTTTTTCTTTCTTTTTTTTTTTTTTTTTTTCCTTGCTCTAAGAGTTAATTCCATAACACGCTTGTTAACTGATCTCCTTTCTTCTTTGTTGTTCTCTAAAGTCCTTTTCAGCGTCAATTGTTACTACGGTTCCTTGAAGAAGAAAGACCATGGCCGAACTTGTGGGAGGAGCTCTTCTGTCCGGCTTCATTAATGTCCTGTTTGAAAGGCTAGCTTCCAAAGAGGTACTCAGTCTCTTTCAAGGAAATAAAGCCATTCCTAAGCTGCTTAAGGAGTTGGAGATCAAGTTGCGGTCGGCTAATAAACTGCTGAATGATGCTGAACTGAAGCAACTCACGGATGAAGACGTGAAGAAGTGGCTTGATGATGTTAAAGAAGTGGTTTACGAAGCAGATCACGTGACAGACAAAATCAACACTGAAGCTTTGCGGCGCAAGGTGGAAGAAGATGAGCAATCTGGAAGCAAAGCAAGAAAGTTCTTCAATTTCTTGTCAAACTTATATAGTGCATTTGACAACACTATAAAATCCGAGATAGAGGAGATCCTTGTTACTTTAGATCTTCTCTTGGGGCGTAAGGATGAGCTTGGTCTTAGAGAAGGTGTTCATCAGAATAGACCTCAAAGATTACCTGCTCCTATGGTGGACGCTTGTGATGTCTATGGAAGGGATGCTGAGAAGGAGGCTATTGTTAAGTTGTTGTTGTCTGAGCATAATGGTGGGCAGAAGCTATCCGTGATTCCTATAGTGGGCATGGGTGGTATCGGCAAAACCACTCTTGCTCAACTTGTTTACAATGATAAAAAGGTCCAAGATCATTTTTCCTTAAAGGTGTGGGTAACAGTGTCAGAGGAGTTCGATGTTTTTAAACTTACGAGAATAATTTTTGAGGCGATTACTTCTCAGAAATGTGATATTCAAGACCTCTATCAACTTCAAAATGCACTAAAGAACGAAGTGATGGGGAAAAGATTTCTTTTCGTTCATGATGATGTTTGGAACGAAAATTATGATCTTTGGGATGCTTTAAAGAGCCCTTTCGACTTTGGAGCAGACGGGAGCAAGATTCTTGTGACAACACGCAGTGAAATTGTTGCATCAAAGATGGGCACTGTTCCAACTGATAGTCTAAAGATGATGCCAGATGATGATTCTTGGAAGTTGTTTGCACGCCATGCCTTTGTCAATAGAGGCTCTGGGGTACATCCGGATTTGCAAGAAATAGGCAAAGAAATTGTTAAAAAGTGCAAGGGTCTACCTTTAGCAATAAAATCAATTGCTGGGGTTTTACGCTCTCTATCAAGTTCAGAAGAATGGAGAGAGATCTTGCAGAGCAATGTGTGGGATTTGCATTTTCAAGAAAATCGGAAGAACAATATTCCTCCAGCATTATGGTTGAGTTACCAGTTCTTACCCCCAAACTTGAAACGGTGCTTTGCTTATTGCTCAATATTCCCTAAAGATTATGAGTTTTGGGAGGATGACAAAGAAACCATAGTCTTGTTGTGGATGGCAGAAGGACTTTTGCAACATGAAAAAGGAAAAAGCGTGGAAGATGTTGGAAAATCGTACTTGGATGCTCTAATATCAAGGTCTTTCTTTCAGCGATCAAGTGTGTATGGAATACCAATTCTCCTAATGCATGATCTTGTGCATGATTTAGCTATGCGTATTTCAGGTGAGTTTTGCTTCACGTTGGATGGTTGTGATCACTTGGATGGCTTTACAAGCAAGACTCGTCATTTGTCATATCGAAGATATAATGAAGACAAAACAAAGTTACAGGGTCTATCCAAAACCAAGTGTTTAAGGACCCTACTGGCTTTACCGTTGTTACATTGGTCTAGTTCCATAATATCGATGGACCTTTTCCCTTGTGAACCATTTCAAGGAGCTGGAGGATGCCTGAAAGTGCTCTCCATTCCTCAATCTAGGATCACAGAGTCGCTTGATTCGATTGGGGATCTAAAGCATCTAAGGTATTTGGACTTATCAGGGACAGAAGTTGAAGAAATTCCAAATTCAGTTTGTACTCTATACAACTTGCAAACACTGTTGTTGTTTTGTTGTGAAAAACTTACTCAATTGCCAACCAACATGTGTTCCTTGATCAACCTACGTCATATTGGGATAAGAGGCACACCTTTAAAAGAAATGCCCCCACAGATGTGCAAGTTGAAGAATCTACAAACATTAAGTGATTTTGTTTTGGGAGAAAATGGTGGGTCTAGGATCAAAGAGTTGGGAGAGTTGAAGTCTTTGCATGGAAGTCTTCGTATTTCAGGGCTTGAAAACGTGGTGGACATGTGTGATGTTTTACAAGTCGGTCTGAAGAACAAGAAATATCTTGCTGAGCTTTTTTTGGGATGGAAGCACGACAATATAAGTAATGATTCAACAAAAGAAAAGGAAATGCTTACTGCATTGGAACCACATAAAATGCTGAAGAAACTTGTAATATATGGTTACAGAGGTACTATGTTCTCAGATTGGGTAGCATGTGAATCATTTAGTGACATGGTTGAAGTGTCTTTGTACAACTGTAAAAATTGTTGCTTGTTGCCACCGCTGGGGCAACTACCTTCCCTCAGAGAGCTTAACATTTGGGATATGGATGGGTTGGAAAGTATAGGAGATGAATTTTGTGGTACTCCCTCAACCACGCCTTTTCCATCCTTAGAAGAATTATACATTGGATCCATGGGTTCGCTGGAGAGGTGGTCATTTACTGGAGTTGAGCAAGCACGTGAGATTTTCCCCCATCTCAATACTCTTCGTATTGCGTCATGTGACAAACTGAATGCGGGACTGCCAGCTGGTTGTTTTCCATCCTTGGAAACAATTGACATTCGTAATTGTAAAGAAATGGTGAGCGCAATTCGCACAAGTCAAGCAGAGATTGATTCCGCATATCCTTCTCTTAAATCCATAGGATTATACGACTGTCCAAGATTGGAGTTGTTTTCAGGAATGGGATTTCCTTCTAATTTAAAGGTACTTGAAATCGAGAAATGCCCAATGCTCATTGCAAACCGTATGAAGTGGGATCTGCAAAGACTCTCCTCTCTTCAAAGCTTAACGCTCGGCGAATTTGAAATTGAAGGAGGGGAGGATTCATTTGCAGAGGAAGGGCTTCTTCCATCCACTTTGACTTCTCTCTATATCTATTGGTCTGAAAATCTTAAAACCCTAAATGGAAAATCCTTTCACAACCTCACCTCCCTTCAACAATTGCAAATTTCCTCTTGCAAAGAGTTACAGTGCTTGCCAGAAGAAGGGCTGCCCCTTTCTCTTGCTCGTTTGGAGATCTCTGGGAGTCCTCTGCTAAAACAACGATGCCAGAGAGGAACAGGGGAAGATTGGCCCAAAATTCAACACATCCCCTACATAGAAATCGACTGGATAGTAATATGATAAAGCCACACGAATATTTGCCCCTCCTCATTCTCTGCATGCTCCAATTTTCCCTTCAGGTACTAGTCCATTTGTTTTTTGTTCT
>CM046381.1:21810878-21873966 GCA_025413485.1 Ficus microcarpa | reverse complement strand
GTTTTAATTAATAACGTTTGACTTCTATTTTATTTTGCTTTTACGTGTGTTCCTTTTTATGATTATTTCTTCAATATTTCCTTTTTACTGGTTTGGGCTTTGGTTTCCATATGTGGGTGTGAATTTTCTTTGATCTAGTCTAAGGAAGTTGATCGAAATTCATGGAAAAAATAGAAATGTTTCATTGTTTCAGAAGTTTTCAACAATCCCTTATCATATAGCTTTCTGAAATATTAATGTTCCAAATGAAAGTTTTTTCAGTGTTTGATCTAACACATTTTCATATCTTAAATTGCAGACGTAGATTGAACATGTTCCAAATGTTTCATTTTCATATCCAACACATTTTTTGATCAGACTTGACTTTCTTGTTGCATCTTGTCAAAGAAAACTATTTTAACAACTAGAGGGATTTTGGAAATAATGATTGTCCATTCTGTTTTGAATGGTATTGTCTTTATCATTTTCCTTTCAACCATCTAAATGTAAAAATGGATAATCTTTGAAGAAACTCAAATGTGAATGATGCCTGCAGATGTTTCAAAACCAGCCACATGCAAGGATGCGAGAAGAATGTCCTTTTATTCTTCAAAGTTAGCAGCACCACAATTACAGGTCAAACTTTTTATTTGAATAATATCCTTTTTGTTTTTGCTTAGGCTCCCAATCTTACCATGTTACTGTATTATATACGATTAAGCAGGACACTTACTAGGAGTTGCAGTACAAGTTAAGCATGTTGGGACTTGGAAGGAGATTCCAGCTACAAGTTTAACACAAGGAACCTAGGAATATAAAATTGCATTCTTCAGAGTTGTCAGACAAACATTCAGAGGTCAGAATTTTCTTTGTGCAATCTTCTTTTTGTTTTCACGTCGAATCTCAATCTTACCGTGTTACTGTATTTTTTCGCTTAAGCAGGATACTTTCTCGGAGTTGCATCATCATGGATTGAACAATTAGTTTCCATCGAGATTTACCAATTATTAATACAAGTTAAACATCTTGCAAATATTTACCAATTTTTCACGTTACTTGTATGATACATTCGAAGAAAGAGGGTGATGAAGTTTAAACAACAGAACAAGTCAAACATTTTCAGAGGAAGATTTGTGCTACTAGGACATGTGTGGTGTGTGACTAGGTTTTTTTTTTTTTTTTTTTTTTTTTTTTTTTTTTTAAATTTAAAATTAAAATCTTATATTTGTAACATAAAAATATATATTTATGTGTTGTATATACTTGTGTGTGTGTAATATATTTCATAACCAAATGGGACATACTCAAAGTAGGCCCTTGGTCTTGTCGTTCATAGACTTACTATAGAACAGGGGAAGATTGGCACAAAATTCAACGCATCCCCAACATATGAATCGACTAGAAAAAAAAAATATGACAAAGCAACATGCTTTTTTGTCCCTCTGTATTCTCACCGTGCTCCAATATTCTCCTCAGGTAATATAACATTTGTTTTTTGTTCTGTTTTGGTTAATAACGTTTGATTTCCTGATTATTTTGCTCTTGCATGAGTTTTGTTTTATGCTTGTTTCTTCAATATTTTCTTTTTTTCTTAGAGACTGGTTTGGGGTTTGGTTTTCATATGTGGGTGTGAATTTTCTTGGAGCTAGTTTGAAGAAGTTGATCAAAATTCATTGGAAAAATAGTAATATTGCATTATTTTGGAAGATTTCAATAATTCCTTATCATACTTTCTGAAATATAAGTGTTGCAAATCAAAGTTTCTTTAGTTTGTAATCTAGTATACTCTCCATACAGGCTATATGTGGATGATGTGCAGGAATAGATTGAACATGGTTAAAACGACACTTAAATTTCAGCCAAAAAAAGGTTAGTTCACCTCTGCCGTGGCAATTTTCATTTCATTCTTTTTTCTGCCCCAAATCCTTTTAGATTATGTCAAGAAAAAGAACGTTGGTGTCTTGCCACTATGAATGGTTTTTGCAATATGGTTTATCAACTGTACTTTCTACTGCACGTATTGTTAGCCAAATTTTACGTGCTCGGGCTAAATTTCGGGACTAAGAGAATAAGGTAGTGTTATGATCTTTTTTGCTGTCTGGATCCATAATTGACCGACGATAAATCATTGGTGATAGTGAGGGACACAGGAAGATTGGCCCAAGATTCATCACATCCCCAAGATTTTGCTGTCTGTGCCTCCCTAAACTCCGCATTTTCCAATTCTCTCTTAAGGTAATTTTCTCCTTGTTTTTCTATTGTAATATATTATTGTTATCATTTAGCTAAGAATATGTTTTGCAGAATTCTGAATCAATAGGGATGTAAAGTGGATGGCTGTCCATTATGACTCTCTGCAGGACAACGTTGAAGAAGAACATGTAAATCTGGCAAACAGATCTGTTTGTGAGGTGAGTTGTTCCGATTGTATCAAGATATGTTGTTCAATGTTGTCTTTAGATGTAGATATTGTGAACTTATCTTTGTTAGTTTTTATGTCACCAGAGTATGACACATTCATATCATGTTATGAATGATAGACATTCATTTCTCCAAGAAAAACCAAAAAGTGGAAATTCTAATTCACAACAGTTCACTCTATAAGATCTATAACTAAACCAGGATCTTGAGCAAACTTGACTTTTATGATGCATCTTGTCATAGACTACAGTTGTAACTACTAGTGGGATTTCAAAAGCAGATTTTCGTTCACGTCGTTGGTCGTTTTACTTGCTTATTTAACTTGCTTATATCATTCATTTTCAGGCTTAATCAGACCTCTATTACACCTACCATCGAAACAACCGTTTGTGACTCACATTTACTCTGTTTCAAAATCGGCCACATGCAAGGATGCGAGAGGAATGTCCATTTTTCATCTTCAAAGTCAGCAGAACAAACATTCAGAAGTCAGAATTTTATTTGTGTAATGTTATTTTTGCTTGAGCTCTCAATCTTACCATGTTACTGTATTTTTCACTCAAATAGGGCACTTCTAGGAGTTGCATCATCGTGGATCATTCAAATTGCCGACGAGATTTACCAACTGCTCAAGTTACTGGTGTGATACATTCTAAAGAAGCGGGTGATGATATTGAAGCAGCAGAACATGTTAAGCATGCTGGGGAGAAGATTCCAGCTACTAGGTCAGGTGTGATGTGTCACTAGTTTTTGCTTCCACTGAAACATAACAAGTTTTTGCACTTCAGCCAGCCAATGAACTGGTAAGAATATTCTTTCTGAATGACAGTTCCTTCGGGTTTCTCTTTCTATAAAAGATTTGAGGATTTGACAGGGAGCGAATACATATTATAGGTGGTAGAGTTGATTCATCTGACATGTATTACACTTGCTCTGAATTTGGATGATGTGCTTCGCAGTTTTGAAGGATCGTTATGTTAAATCTCTGAATGGAAGGAATTACAAGGGGAATCACTTCTATGAAGAATTTTATAAGCACATGTTGAAGAAGCCACCTTCGATATTCATCACGATTTTCTCACTGCAGTACCATCTTGATTTCTAATCTTATTGTAAAAATAATGAACTGAAAGTCAATCAAGAATCATCGCCTTTGCAATTTTGTGTTTTCATATGTTTGTTTTGTGTTCAAAATGCAGGCAGAGATAAAACATGATGAAAGAGTACTTGAAAAGGCACAACACAAAGAAGAAAGGGTTAGTTTACCTATACCATGCCAAGTTTAACGTAAGGAAAAGAATTATGGTATCAACTGGACTTCTTTACACAGGAATCATAAGCCAAGAATTTCAAATGCTTGGGCTGAATTCCGAAACTGGAAGAAGAAAGAAGCAGCACGACAATGGTTTGCTGTGGCAAGTTTTCTTTTTCCCCTACCCCCAATCCATATGTAAGGAAAATAGTTATGGTATCTTGCCATTGTGAATAGTAGTCTACCAACTACCATTCTTTTTTATTTCCTTTTTTCCTTTTTTTTGGAAATTTAGTTTATCAATTGTACCTCTTTCTATTATGGGTATTGTTAACTAAGAATGTTATGTGCTCGAGCTGAATTCCAGGATTGGGAGAAGAAAGAAATATCAATTCTACTTGTTTGCTGTCCGGATCCATAATTCACCATTGCTAAATCAGTGGTGACAGAGAGGAACAGAGGAAGGTTTTATTCTTCAGAGTTGTCAAACCAACATCAGAGGTCAGAATTTTCTGTGTAATCTACTTTTTGTTTTCGCTTAGGATCTCAATCTTACCGTGTGACTGTATTTTTTCGCTTAAGCAGCATACTTTCTCAGAGTTGCGGCATCACGGATTGAACAAGTTTCCATCGAGATTTACCGATTCTTAATGCAGGTTAAACATCTTGCAAATATTTACCAATTGTTCAAGTTACTTGTATGATACATTCAAAGAAAGAGGGTGATGAAGTTTAAACAACAGAACAAGTCAAACATTTTCAGAGGAAGATTTATGCTACTGTTTTTTTATTATTATTTTTTAATTTAGAATAAAAAAACTAAAACTATAACATGGATATATATTTATGTGTTGTGTATATTTGTGAGTGTGTAATATTTTTCACAACCAAATGGGACATACTTAAAGTAGGGCTCTTGGTCTTGTAGTCCATTGACTTGTTATAGAACATCTATACTCTCTGCCTTCTGGTGTAAGACTATGGAGGGATGTCGTTTTTAAACTTTTTTTGTATTGTCGTCGTTTTTCATGTTGAATATTTGCTGATATTTCTTTCGTTTTTAAGTTTATTGCCCCTTTCTCTCGTTCTAATTCCGTTGTTTGTAGCATCATGCCGTTTTCATGCTCATTGTAGTTTGCTTTTTTTTTTTTTTATTTGGTGCTGTTTTTCACGACATTGTTTCAAAACTTGTTGTCGTTTCCGTTTTCAGCTGGGAAAAACCAACTAAAACAGGAGTAAACTGGGAGAGCGAGAAATGACATGGGAAACGAGAAGAGAAGCAATTCTAGCTAGAAGGCATAATAGGCAGATGTTTAAGAAGACATATGCCGCGCTTCTTACTTCGTTGTGATTTCGTATAGACCTTGTTCATCTCTTGTAAGAATTACAAAAAAAAAAATAATAAGTTCCCCGCACAATTGTAACGGTTTTCGTATAACATGTTTCTGCCAAACACTTCTTCTTGGGTTGATGGGAAAGGAATGCATTTCATGTTTCATGTTTTAAGCAAAGCTTAGTTCTCAACCATGTAAAGTTGTTGTTTCACCTGTTCAGCTGAAATTTATGGATACTTTGTTCTCAATCTATGGATACAAGCACATTCACGATAAAATATCTTTATGCTCTGCTCTTCTCTTATTACTTAAATCTTTATATTACTTAATTAATCTGTAGTTATGTTGTATTAAACAAACAAACTAGGCAGGTATTGTGGCGATTATGCTGGCCATTATTCCTCTGAAAATATTCTCGGAAATTGGATACTTCTTTTTTGGTTTTGTTTTGATTTTAGCTGCTATTTGTATTATACATACCGTCTGGTAGCACCAAAACGTTCAAGATACAAAATGTAGAGGCAGAGGACACAGGTAGTTCAACGCACCCAGAAAAAAAAAAAAAACAAACAAAAAACGACAATAATATTTAAACGACATGAATTAAGAAACAAGAATAAAGTTAATGCTAGATATAAAAACGACACTAGTTAGAAAAGACGACAACAAAATTATGACGTCAAGAATCGCCAAGAAAAACCACACTACCAAAGCCGACATCAACATGTAAACGACAATGATCAAGGGGCAAAAAAACAATTAAACATAAAAACGACTGCAATCTAAAAGAACGACAAACATATTAGAAAACGACAGAATAAAATATTGATGGACTCATTAAAAGGGATGTTATTTCGATTCTCCAAAAACAGACGGAAACGAGCCAAAATCAAAATTAGTATATCAAAAACCAAAATGACTTTCACAATAAGAAGAAAAAAACAATGAATGGCCAACACCGATACATTTCTAGCCATGGATGGGGCTTGGGTCTCACTCAATTTGTTTTTTTAATTTCAAAAAAGCCCCATTTTCGTTGTCTCCATTTTCTTAGTTTCCCCCAACTCCAAATTTTTTCTTAAACGTGCCCCCACTTACTTAGATTTTTATTTTATTTTTATTTTTTACGTTTTAATCACATAAACAACATTTAATAATTATTTTTTTTTGAACAATTTCGTTGTCTCCATTTTTTATTTTTCACTAAAATTTTTTTTTTTTATAGATTTATTGACAAAATATCAAAAACTAATAGGGTATTGGTGCGGCTTAGTTTTTATTTATAACTAAAAGGGTTCACTTTTAATGAAGGAAATCATAATGATAAGAAATGAAACAAACGTGAAACTTAATTTTTAATTAAAAAAAATTGCATATTTTGCGCTAAAAACTCAAAGTATGTACAATAATTCTAATATTTGAGGTAAAGTTCAAAGAACAAGTTTTGCACTGCTTTCATGATATAGAAACTATGTATATTAACATGTTTGTCGATCATCATTAAATAAGGAAAAAAAAATGTTAAAACTTTGTATTAATATAAAAATTTATCCTGATCATGTCCCACTCCCACCCACTGACATAAATTTTTGGATATATAATCTAGCAAGCCGAGCTAGGGCCTTCTTGCATATATAATCTTGTCGGCACTGACTGTAGCAATGGTCATAGCAAGTTGCAATTTCAGTATGGGACCAATGAGTTGGATGATGTCACTCAGTTCCTGAAGTCCGTTCTTAATAATTCAGGGGAGTACCCACAGAAGATTTTGGCGCTGAAAATAATCTGGCCTCTAGTGGTGGCACGGCTATGACGAATGTAACTTCTGATTTCAATGGCATGTTGTATGGTGATGCACAAGCTCAAGTGGAGAAGGTGAAGGTGAGATGACGCTTTCAAGGCGCTTTTTAGCCATTGGTCTAGCAAGTTTTATCCCAAGCTGTTTTCTTTTTCTGCAATAACTAGGTTGTGCACTTACTACATACTAAATAGATGATTTGTTCAAAGAAGTTTTAGACATTTTGTGTGTTTATTTATCATGATGTTGTCTTTGATTTTAGGATATGCTTATCATGACAGAGTTATATTAAATATTTATTCTGATCGGTCATTCTAAATCCTTGTCGATTCTTAAGCAGGCATATGATTCCCAAACTGGTTACCATTTTCTCTATTTCAAACCTGCATTAATGGATGGAGCCATGGCGAGGCAGGGCCTTCTAACTCTTCAGGAGGTAGGATTTTTGTCATAAAATATATTGAGATGTGCTATAAGCCATTTTGGACATGCTTAAAATAATAGCTCTATCATTACTATCTATCCATCATGTGCTAGCACGGTTCTTTGATTCCACAGAGCAGTTTATGCCTATTTATACCGGTTGATAAAAAATTAGTGATTTTATCTCTTGATATACTAGATCTAAAAGTTCTATGAAGATCGCTGAGTCTAAAAATGTCGTTTACCATGCCGTTTAGGCTGATTTTGGTGACTGATCTAAATGGCAGTTTTAAAAATTGTTGTTTAGCTTAAACAACTTCTAATCATGTTCTAGAGCATAAGCCATAACCATAAATCAAAATAAACATAATCAGCCCTTAGATCTAGAGCCACACAACCTAAAAATTGAAATAACCAAAATATAAAACTTATTACAACCCAATAACAAATTCTTATACATTGGTTCTAAGCATAAATTTGTGATTGAAACTAAGAGGATGAGTTTAGGAGATTTTACCTCAAGTGATCCTCTAGCTTTTAGTGTGTGGGAGAGGCTGGAATTTTGAGAGTGTGAGGGGTGAGAGGAAGGCGTTTTTGTGTGGTAGCTTGGAAACCAAGTCACAATTATATGGAGGTTATTGATGCGGCTGGTCGTTTTCTGGGGAATTATAGTGTGGGAGAGAAATTCAACAGTGTCCCTGCGAGCCCTCCTGTCGTTCAACACAGAGGCTGGCTGGCCCCACCGGTGGGAGGTTTGAAGCTTAACATTGACACAGCTGTTAAGCAAGGTCTGAGTTACATTGGCGTTGGAGGCGTGATCAGAAACCATCTAAGGGGTGGTTGTGGGTTACTTCGCAAAGAGAATTCATGGTTCTTTCTCTCCATTCATAGCGGAATGCCTAGCTGTTCTGGAGGGGCTGGAATGTGCTGTCGAAGGGGGTTTATCGATATCAATTGTGGAGTCTGATGTTACGAATGTTATATCTGCAATCAGAAACTGTTCCTTATCAGCCTCAGAAGACCCAGTGACAGAAGATATTAGGAATCTTCATATCCAGGTTGGATGTGAAACTTGCACCTCTGTTGTCGGCAATAGAAATAGGGTTGCTCACTGTCTAGCCAAATTAGTCTGCTTTGATGAATTTGTTTTCTCGGGATGTACTTGCCCTTTAAGAGCTATATCTACGTTTGTTATTGCTGATATTGAAAGTTTATAGAAGTCATCTTTTCCCTTGGAAAAAAAAAAAAAAAAAAAAAGAAAAAAAACCCCTTTCAACATTTTGAAGAAATTTATACAAACCTGTCAAAGGTAACGATATCAAATATTATGGTTCATTTGAAAATACCATTCATCTTACATTACATCCAAATGTAATGTAATGTGTATTTGGGTGTCTAGTAGATTCTATCGAAATAAAAGTAGTTTTTTAAATTTAAATATAATATAACCATTATTTATCATTTCATTTTTTTAAAATACTTTTACCAATCATATTACATATTATCTCTCTCTCACTAACAACTCAAACACACATTGTATTTAAATAAAGTTAAAAAGAAAACATCCAAACAAATGTTGTACCATATTATATTATATTTTAATATAATACATAATGAATGACCGACCTTTAGTGTTAAATCAAGCATATATGAGAACTAATAGTTCGCTTGGATCCTGGTTCAAAACATTAGGAGCATAAAAATCTAAATGGATGGATTGGTTAAATTGACCGTTTCTTTTTTTTAAGAGATACGTCAATATCAATGCTACAGTTTTTTTAATGATAAATCTAATCGGAATATAAAACTTCAACACAATCAAAAATGAATGAATAAAATATTAAATTGAAACAAATGAGTCTCTATTGGGAGTTATTATCTCTTTTAATACCCACCATAGAATTTTGGCTATGAAAGATGATAATTATCTCTTTTAATACCCACAAAGAAGTGAAGCATAGACTTGAGGTTGGGTCATCTAATAGGACAATAATAATTGAATACAGCCAACACAATGTGTGTGGTACTGAGAAGGACGCATATCCACTATCCAAGAGTCTTGTCGTTGGGAACTGAAATTTCTACTGCTTTAATTGTTATGTAAATTTTTTAACGGTTCTAATTTATAATTAAGAATAGTTTATACAACAGGAATTATACTGTTAATTACTAATGAAGATTTTAATCATATTATATTAATTTTTTAGATTTATGATTACAATTAATTTTAGATCGTGCACTGTGAATTGTTAAAGTGGACGTTAAAGATCAGATTGTTGAAAAATTTATTCAACGATTCAAACATTAATTCCAACATATAGTTAGTAAAAAACAAACTAGATCATACGGTAGAAATTCCAATTAAAAAAGTATTACAATCAAGACATTTTTTTTCTGATAACATGGCAAAAACAATAAACATCACTGGTAAACCCTTAACTTCAAAATCATATCTGGTTTAGAATAATAAAACATAATGAAAATCTAATAGCTCAAAACTGTGCTTATTGATAAGGGATTTTTTTTTTTTTAAATTTTTTATCACACTAAAGAATTCATCATAGCTGAATTTTACTAGGAAAAAACAGTGGAATTTCTAGTTTGTTTTGATGACAACTATTGTCAGTTGCCAATTTTATCATTTGTTTAATTTCTCAGTTAATTAGAAGATACAGTCCACAAAATATGAGAATTCTATGACAGAACTGTAAATGATATACTTGTTAATAAAAAATTAATTTAACGATTGGAACAATTATTTCTATTGATATAATAAAATATGAGGTCTTACAGTTAAATTTTCACTTTTTAAACCTTTTTCTTCCTTTTTTTAGTGTGCAAGATTAAGTGGTAGGCCCTCCTTTTTACACTTGGTCAAGTAGGCGAACAGGTAGACGTATTAATTTGACTAAAAATGGAAAATAAAATTGCAGGAAAAAACAAATAGGGAAGTTCTTGGAGAGCCCCATTTTCTAAACAGAAGTCTTTTCTCTTCTCTTAGCTTCAAATTAGCTTCTCATTTTCCCTAGAGAGCTTCCCTTGATCATATATATGAATTGTCTTCCGTCACTCAAAGTTGAAAGCTTTTACGCTTGATCATCTTCTCCAGAGGTTTTTTCTTTTTTCTTTTTTTTTCCCCCTTCATATTCTTCCCCTGCATAAATTTGAAATAATAGACTTTTTTTTTTCTTATGGAAAAATAGGTCTGAATTATGTATCTGCAGTAAAATAGTAGTACTAGCCACTTTGAAGTTTTTATTATCTCATTATAGGAAAACATCACGACTGAGTTTTTTTATTTTTTTATTTTTTTTTATATTTTTTTATTTTTTTATTTTTATATAACAAAAGCCCTGATTCTAACTTACAATAACTTACAGTTTTAGAAGGAATTTACTTGTTGCTCCCATCATTTGAAGGAGCAATAAAGAGAAGAAAAGAGGTTGATAAAATCAAAGGTATGTTATTTCAAGTTTTTACACTCTGTTTTTAAGTTTCTTAAAAAAAATAACTCATAGCTTATATTTATTATGTTGTTATCATAATATTATAAATTTAATTTGTTTAATTATAATTCATAATACTTAATTTGTTGAAAGATTTTACTCTTGATCATCTTCTCCAGAGGTTTTTCCTGTTTTTTTCCCCCTTTATATTCTTCCCCTGTATAAATTTCAAATAATATTTTATTTTCTTATGGAAAAATAGGTATGAATTGAGATTATGTATCTGCAGTAAAACAACAAAAATAAGTTTTTTTTTTTTTTTTTAAACAAAAGCCCTTGTTCTAACTTACAAAAACTTACAGTTTTAGAAGGAATTTACTTGTTATCCAAAACTCCCATCATTCAAAGGAGCGATAAAGAGAAGAAAAGAGGCTGATAAAACCAAAAGGTATATCTTTTTCTTCCCCTGCACTTATTTCCTAATTATACATGCACTTTAATTCAGTAAATAATATAAATAATATTGTTATTTATTATAATTATTGTTTTGTTTTGCTGAGAATATTGGCATTCATGTTGGTTAAATGTCAGGATATTGGATGTAAAAATGCTTATTTTCCAATGTCATGGTAGGAACCTATCTGCCATAAAGTAGTATACACAGTAATGAAGTTTTGTTCTCATTAGGGGAAGAAACGAGGGATTAAAAAAAATTAATGGTTGAAGGGATCTCATGTTGAATTTAATGAATATGTCGAAGTAATTGTGTTATATATATATATATATATATATAGATATAAGTTGAGTTTGCAGAAATAGGAGTGCTGCTCTTTTGTTTATCTTATTTCAAGTTTTTACACTGTTTTTAAGTTTCTTAAAAAAATAATAATTGCATAGCTTTTATTTATTATGTTATTATCCTAATATTATAAAATTTGTTTAATTATAATTCATAATATTTAATAAACATTTTTTTAATTAATGTGAAAACATAATTAAGAATGTGTATATAAGTACATTTACAATACTACTTCTGATTTTGAGTTTAAATAAGTACTTCGAGTATGCATAAATAAACGCAGCAAAATTCAACAATTTGGTTCAATTTCTACATGGTGTGTGTGTGTGTATTCAATGAAAGTTATCAACAATTTGAACCAGATTATGCAAACTGGCTTATTTAGGTACTACTTTCATATCTATCTTAACTGGCCTTTTCATTTCTTGGTGACAACGCTTTATTGGTACTGATGTCATATTGTTTCGTTGGGTCTTTCAAAAAAGTCATCTATGTTGTTGTTGTATTTTTTTTTTTTTTTAGCCCTTCATTTAAAGGAGCAATAAAGAGAAGCACTACAGAGATCGACATTTATAGTACCCCAAAGGTATAGTTTTTTTTTTTGTTTTCAATCCCCTGCTTTCGAGTTATGTACTTTAATTCAGTGATTAATTTTGTGCTTCTTCGTTATTTTTATTTTGGATAAATTATTGGATTGGTCCTTGAACTTTTAAATAGGTGATAGTTTGTCTTTAAACTTTATTTTTTTGATAAAAATATTCCCGAACTCTTAAATTAGTGAAAGTTTGATTCCTAATCTAAATATTTTTTGGGTGAAATTACCCCACAAGTCTTTAAAATGTTTATTTTGGTCCTTCAATTAATTTTTTAAGGAAGAGTGAAGTATGACGGTGAAGTGACATCAATAAATACGGTCGTTTCAACTCGTAATATCATTTTTTGAACAAAAGTGTATTATATTATCCTCAAAAATCAATAAGTTCAAAAAAATCCCCAACAAAAAATAATCTTAATGAATTAAAAAAAACCACAAATCATAAGTAATTAGAAAAATAAATTTTCGTAGAGAGACAAATAAAAGATGTTGGTTTTTGTTTGTTGCTTTTTATTTTAAATTGATTTGTCTATTCACAAGAAACAACATTTTTATTTTTCTCCTTATCATTTTTGTTTTTTGATTTTTAAAGATTTGTGAGGTTTTTTTTTTAATATAAAATTCATAAATATTGTTTTTTTGTTGGATATTGCTTTGAGCTTATTGAATTTTTAGGATAATATATAGAGTACTTTTGTTCAAAAATTGATGTCCGAAGCCATACTCTGCTAGTCGAGGCAACCTCCCCGATCACTATCATGCCATCTTCGTCCCCCACCTTCGTCCAAAATTTAATATGAGAACCAAAACACTCATTTTTTTTTTAATAACTCAGGGGTATTTTAACAACAAAAAATAGGGACCAATATCTCACCTACTTAAAAGTTTAGGGGTACTTTTTCCAAAAAATAAAGTTTAGGAACTAAAATCTCACCTACTTAAAAATTCAAAGATCAATCCAACAATTTACCCTTTAATATTTCATTAAAATATATATATATATATATATATATATATATTGGCATTCATGTTGGATAAATGTCAGGATAGGATGTAAACATGCTTACTTTAGTCTTTTAAAAATTTTCAGTCTGGAAATCTAGTAAATACATGTGTATATATAAAGAGAGAGAATAGATAAAGAAATAACTGTTTGACAGTTTTGGGGTCCTTTTGGATTGTTGAGTGATTGGTTCATCAACTCAACTATATAGTTTTCAAGATTGATGATTTCTCTTGACTGTGATCCGTTCTGTTTTTTCTCTACTAGCCCTTGTTCTAACTTTCAAAATATTACAGTCGTCCTAATTGTGTTTCTTTTTATTTTATTTTTTTGCTGCTATTTGCAATGGTAGGAATTTACTTGTTATCCAAAACTCCCATCATTCAAAGGAGTGATCAAGAGAAGAAAAGAGGCTGATACAACCAAAGGTATATCCTTTTTTTCCCCAGCACTTTCTAATTTTATATGCACTCTAATTCAGTAAATAATTTCGTTATTCTTTTCTTATCTTTTCCTTTTTTTTTTTTTTTTTATGAGAATATTGGCTTCATGTTGGTTAAATGTCAGTAATGTAGTTTGATCTCATTAGGGAAAGAAATGAGGGACTTAAAAAAAAAAAAAGTTGAGTATTGAAAACGCACAGCCTTTTTTTTTTTCTAACAAAAGTCCTTGCTACACTTGTTAACTGATCTCCTTTCTTCTTTGTAATTCTCTAGGGTCATTTCCATCATCAATCTAACTACGGTTCCTTGAAGAAGAAAAACCATATGGCTGAAGTACTTGTGGGAGGTGCTCTTCTCTCTGGCTTCTTTAATGTCTTGTTTGATAGGCTGGCTTCTCAGGAGGTCCTCAATCTCCTTCAACGAAAGAAAGGCATTTCAAAGCTGCTTAAGGAGTTGGAGATCAAGTTGCGGTCGGCTAATAAACTGCTGAATGATGCTGAAGTGAAGCAACTCACAGATGAAGATGTGAAGAAGTGGCTTGATGATGTTAAAGAGGTGGTTTATGAAGCAGATCACGTGATGGACAAAATCAATACCAAAGCACTGCGGCGCAAGGTGGAAGAAGACAAGCAATCTGGAAGCAAAGCAAGAAAGCTCTTCAAGTTCAGGCCGAAGTTATCTAGTGCATTTAACAACGCTATAAAATCGGAGATAGAGGAGATCCTTGCTACGTTAGATCTTCTCTTGGGGCGAAAGGATGAGCTTGGTCTGAGAGAAGGTGTTCATCAGAACAGACCTCAAAGATTACCAGCTCCTTTGGTGGACGCTTGTGATGTTTATGGAAGGGATGCTGAGAAAGAAGCTATCGTTGAGTTGTTGTTATCTGATCAAAATGGTAGGCGTGAGCTATCCGTGATTCCTATAGTGGGCATGGGTGGTATCGGCAAAACCACTCTTGCTCAACTTGTTTACAATGATAGCAGGGTCCAAGATCATTTTGCCTTGAAGGTGTGGGTAACTGTATCAGAGGAGTTTGATGTTTTGAATCTTACGAGAAAAATTATTGAGGCAATCACTTGTCAGAAATGTGATATTCAAGACCTATATCAACTTCAAAATGCACTGAAGGAGAAAGTGATGGGGAAAAGATTTCTTTTCGTCCATGATGATGTTTGGAACGAAAATTATGATCTTTGGGATGCTTTAAAGAGCCCTTTCGACTTTGGAGCAGACGGGAGTAAGATTCTTGTGACAACACGTAGTGAAATCGTGGCTTCAAAGATGGGTACTGTTCCAGCTTATACTCTACAGATGATATCGGATGATGATTGCTGGGAGTTGTTTGCACGCCATGCCTTTGACAATAGAGGCTCTGGGGTACATCCGGATTTGCAAGAAATGGGCAAAGAAATTGTTAAAAAGTGCAAGGGTCTACCTTTAGCAATAAAATCAATTGCTGGAGTTTTACGCTCTCTATCAAGTCCAGAGGAGTGGAGAGGGATCTTGCGGAGTGATGTGTGGGATTTGCAATTTCAAGAAAATCAGAAGAACAAGATTCTTCCAGCATTATGGTTGAGTTACCAGTTCCTATCCGCAAACTTGAAACGGTGCTTTGCTTATTGCTCAATATTCCCCAAAGATTACGAGTTCGATGAAGAAGACAAAGAAAGAATAGTCATGTTATGGATGGCAGAAGGACTTTTGCAACCTGAAAAAGGAAAAAGAATTGAAGATGTTGGAAAATCGTACTTGGATGCTCTAATATCAAGGTCTTTCTTTCAACGATCCAAAAGCTGGAGTGGAAGACCAATTCTCTTAATGCATGATCTTGTGCATGATTTAGCTATGCGCATTTCAGGTGAGTTTTGCTTCACGTTGGATGTTTGTGATAACTTGGATGGCTTTACAGGCAAGACTCGTCATTTGTCATATCGAAAAGATAATGAAGACATAATGAAGTTACAAGGTCTGTCCAAAACCAAGTGTTTAAGGACCCTGCTGGCTTTACCGTTGTCTTGTGGGTATGCTTACAAGTCAATATCGATGGACCCTATCCTACGTGAACTATTTCAAGGAGTTGGAGGATGCCTGAAAGTGCTCTCTTTATGTGTGTCTAGTATCATAGAGTTGCCTGATTCAATTGGGGATCTAAAGCATCTAAGGTATTTGGACTTGTCTGGCACAACAGTTGAAGAAATTCCAAGTTCAGTTTGCACTCTATACAACTTGCAAACATTGTTCTTGTCAGATTGTCGAATGCTTACTCAATTGCCAACCAACATGTGCTCTTTAATCAATCTACGTCATCTTGTGATCAATGGCACATATTTAAAAGAAATGCCTCCACGGATGTGCAAGTTGAAGAATCTACAAACCTTAAGTGATTTTGTTTTGGGAGAAACTGGTGGTTCTAGGATCAAAGAGTTGGGAGAGCTGAAGTCTTTGCAAGGAAGTCTTCATATTTCAGGGCTTGAAAACGTGGTGGACGTGGGGGATGTTTTTCAAGCCGATTTGAAGAACAAGGAATGTCTTACTGGGCTTATTTTGGAATGGAAGCATGACAGTATAAGTAATGATTCAACAAAAGAAAAGGAAGTACTTCCTACACTGGAACCACATAAAATGCTGAAGAAACTCAGAATTTACGGTTACAGAGGTACTATGTTCCCAGATTGGGTAGCATGTAAATCATTTAGTGAAATGGTTGAAGTGTCTCTGTATGGGTGTAAAAATTGTTGCTTTTTGCCACCACTGGGTCAACTACCTTCCCTCAAAGAGCTTGTTATTGGGCATATGGATGGGTTGGAAAGTATAGGAGATGAATTTTGTGGTACTCCCTCAACCACGCCTTTTCCATCCTTACAAAAATTAAAAATTGAATACATGGTTTCGCTGAAGTGGTGGTCATTTACTGGAGCTGAGCAAGCACGTGAGATTTTCCCCCATCTTAATACTCTTCATATTGAGTCATGTGACAAACTGAATGTGGCACTGCCAGCTGGTTGTTTTCCGTCCTTAGAAACAATTAGCATTCACTTTTGTAAAGAAATGGTGAGCGCAATTCCCACAAGTCAAGCAGACGTTGATTCCGCATATCCTTCTCTTAAATCCATATTTTTAGGGTCTTGTCCAAGATTGAAGTTGTTTTCAGGAATGGGATTTCCTTCTAATTTAAAGGAACTCGAAATCTGGGGATGCCCAATGCTCATTGCAAACCGTATGAATTGGGATCTGCAAAGACTCTCCTCTCTTCAAAGCTTATTCCTCGGTGGAATTGATATTGAAGGAGGGCTGGATTCATTTCCAGAGGAAGGGCTTCTTCCATCCACTTTGACTTCTCTCTGTATCTTTGACTTTGAAAATCTTGAAACCTTAAATGGAAAATCGTTTCACAACCTCACCTCCCTTCAACAATTGCAAATTTCCTCTTGCAAAGAGTTACAGTGCTTGCCAGAAGAAGGGCTGCTCCTTTCTCTTGCTCGTTTGGAGATCAATCACAGTTCTCTGCTAAAACAACGATGCCAGAAAGGAACAGGGGAAGATTGGCCGAAAATTCAACACATCCCCTACATAATAATCGACGGGGAAGAAATATGATAAAGCAACACGAATTTTTGTCCCTCCTCATTTTCTACATGCTCCGATTTTCCCTTCAGGTACTATACCATTTGTTTTTTTGTTCTGTTTTAATTAATAACGTTTGACTTCCATTTTACTTTTTTTTTACGTGTGTTCCTTTTTATGAGTACTTCTTTAATATTTCCTTTTACTGGGTTGGGCTTTTGGTTTCCATATGTGGGTGTGAATTTTCTTTGATCTAGTCTAAGGAATTTGATCGAAATTCATGGAGAAATAGAAATGTTTCATTGTTTCAAAAGTTTTCAACAATCCCTTATCATATAGCTTTCTAAAATATTAATGTTCCAAATAAAAGTTTTTTCAGTGTTTGATCTAACACATTTTCATTTCTTAAATTGCAGACGTAGATTGAACATGTTGCCCAGGAAAAAAAAAATCTAATTCATAACAGTTTCACTATATGGTCTACAAGTAAACCAGGTTTTTTTCTTTATCAAGACTTGACTTTTTTGTTGCATCTTGTCAAAGACAACTATTCTAACAACTAGAGGGATTTTGGAAATAGTGATTGTCCATTCTGTTTTGAATGGTATTGTCTTTAACATTTTTCTTTCAACCATCTAAATATAAAAATGGATAATCTTTGAAGAAACTCAAATGTGAATAATGTCCGCAGATGTTTCAAAACCAACCACGTGCAAGGATGCGAGAAGAATGTCCTTTTATTCTTCAAAGTCAGCAGCATAACACAATCTTACCGTGTTACTTACTAGGAGTTGCAGTACAAGTTAAGCATGTTGGGACTTGGGAAGAAGATTCCAGCTACAAGTTTAACACAAGGAACCTAGGAATATAAAGTTGTATTCTTCAGAGTTGTCAGACAAACATTCAGAGGTCAAAATTTTCTTTGTGCAATCATCTTTTTGTTTTGACGTAGGATCTCAATCTTACCGTGTTACTGTATTTTTTCGCTTAAGCAGGATACTTTCTCGGAGTTGCAACATCAAGGATTAAACAATTAGTTTCCATCGAGATTTACTGATTATTAATACAAGTTAAACATCTTGCAAATATTTACCAATTGTTCAAGTTACTTGTATGATATATTCTAAGAAAGGGGGTGATGAAGTTTAAACAACAGAACAAGTCAAACATTTTCGAATGAAGATTTATGCTACTAGGACATGTGTGGTGTGTAACTAGTTTTATTATTATTATTTTTTTAAAATTTAAAATTAAAATCTTATAATTGTAACATGGATGTATATCTGTGTTGTATATACTTGTGTGTGTGTAATATATTTCATAACCAAATGGGACATACTCAAAGTAGGGCCCTTGGTCTTGTCGTCCATAGACTTACTATAGAACAGGGGAAGATTGGCACAAAATTCAACGCATCCCCAACATATGAATCGACTGGAAAAAAAAATTGATAAAGCAACATGCATTTTTGTCCCTTCGTATTCTCACCGTGCTCCAATATTCTCCTCGGGTACTATAACGTTTGTTTTTTGTTCTGTTTTAGTTAATAACGTTTGATTTCCACACTCAAAATGACTCGAACAGCCAAAATCTGTCATGCCTTTGCTCAAACAAATAATCTATTTTATCTATTTTGAGCCTTGTCCAAGTTGATTTCAACTGTCCCAGATCATCGCAACAGCAATAACCCCGATTCCAAGCAACACAGCCGAAAACTTGAGAAAAGGTGTGTCAACATGAACCGTCTTCTGAGGGGTATAGCCCTTTGCTTATTTTTTAAAATTGCACTTCCCCAAGTAATAATTAAAAATATGTAAAAGGCTACATATTTCACATCTGAAACGGACTTTGGGGACTTCCAGAAATTTATACAATAATCTTCTTAACCGTTTCATCAAATGACCAATGAGAAAGTATAAAAAAAAAAAAAAAAAAAAAAAAAAAAATCATTGCAACACAAAATCAAAATCTATTGTTTTTGATTTCATGTCTCATTGACTGTCCCCTAAAAATATTATGTTATATCATATGAATTTAAAAATTTAACCACAAAAAAGAAGCTAAATATTAAAAATTCTTAAACAAATTTATAAGTTGTCAAAATATTATTGAGTAGATAGCTATTGAAACAGAAAAATAGGACAGTAAATCTGGGCAATACTAGCATCTAGATTTGCACCATGGTTGGTCCTGTCATAGATAAATAACTGTTGAATATTGATCGTTTGGATGATATTGACGTCGTTTTTTTTACTGCTGTCGTTTCGTTGTTTATTTAATTGACTGATAATCTAATGTTTAATGTTGTTATACTTTTGATGTCGTTTTAGAGTTTATTAATAAGTCACGTCGTTCTACTATATTTGTTGTTTGTGGAGTGATCGTTATTATGCTCTTGTCGTGTTTTCTATATGCTGACGTTTTCCTAGGTTATTAATATAAAATTTGTTGTTGTTGTTTTTTTTTTGTTTTTTTGTTTTTTTAACTGAAATGTGGGTTTTTCAGGTTATTGATTTCACTTACTGATGTTTATGTTGCTTTATACTTGATGTCGTTTAGAAATTTATCATTGTTGTTTGTTGGTACAATGTCGTTTTTCTACTCTTGTCGGTTTTCTACTTGGTGTCGTTTTTAACATGTAACGTGGTCTTTTGAGCTTATTATGTCGGTTTTTTAATCCTTTGTCGTGTTCAATCGTTATTGTTTTTCATCTGTTACTACTTATATAAAGAAAATGGTGTGGTAATTTTATTTTGCCACTCATCATGTTGTCATGTTATCACTGAAAAGTCACCGAAAAGTTCAAGAAGAAAAGAAAAATGACACCTTCAAATAGCAAGAGTAAAACGACAGGTTACTAAGCAGTGATTCAAAGGTATGAAAAGACACTAGCAAACATCCAAATGACAACTTAACTTCTGTTTTAATTCTCATTAGTGGTACTCCCTCTGATTATATTTATGTTCTTTTAGTGCCTTTTCTAATTAATATCACCGTTTTAATTGGTTAACTAAATTAGTGATCTTTGCAAAGTTTAATTAAAGTTTTCTCAAATTAGATTGCAGAAAAACCAATATTCCTGCTGAGCCTACAAGTTAATATCACCCAACAATTATTATGATTATGATTATTTTTCTTTTTTGACTGGAAATTTTCCCCTTTGTTATTATATATATATATATTTTTTTTTTCTTGAAGTAGTTGTATACGTAATTGATGTATCATTTGTTCTGCTGCAAACCTCACATCACCATCCAGATCAGATTATGCCACATGTAATTTGATTTAACAAGAAGTTTAATTGTGAAATTCCTCTTCTGGACTTGCAAACTAAATATAATGCCAATAAGGATAAACGTAATCTCCAAAAGCGACAACAATTACAAAACGGCAATAAACTCAAAATGGACAACCAAACCAATAAACGACAATAAACTCCAGAAACGACAACAAGTAAAACATGAAAAGCAGCAACTCCAAAATCTCTAGTAATAATCGTTCCTTCTTACACACAGTGATATAAAAATGTACTTTGGAATGAATGTGATTTCCACTAGACCACGTTTTCTTCTCGTAATAATTGGTGGAATAATGTAGACAATATTTATTGAGAGTGGTTTTCTTCTTTGTGCTTTGGTGAAACAAAACATGAGAGATCGAGATCTGCTCAAAAACAATTAAGTACAGAGGATTAATTGGCTGAATCTAATTTAAGTTATCTTCTGGTGTTATTAGTTGTGTGGTCGATTTTACGCTTTGTTTATAATCTGTTTCGTAGGTTTCTAAGTTTTCGGATGAATTTCCAACAAAGACAAATGATCAATCAGCTGACAGCCAATCCGAATGTTCAATGGATCTAATGAGCTTTGTCCTTTTTTTTTTTTTTTTTGGTGTGTGTGTGAAGTGAGCGTTGTCATTTTGGTTTGTCATTGACTATTTCAAATCGTGTACAATTCTTGTAGAGAGAAATAGTAAAACGAGGAATATTCTCACATGTGTGCCCTTTCAATTGATAGGATGACCCACTTTATTTTCTGAGCTTTAAAAACTCTCACTTTACTCCTTGAATTTAGAATTAACCTAACTTATTAACTCTCTTCCTTACATTTTATCTTTAAAAAAAAAACAAAACAAAAAAAAGGAAAAAGCTGGTAGTGTGGTTATGTGGTCATTTTTTAAGAACTTTGTCAAAAATTAATGAAAAAAACATATGATTTCATTTAATTCCCCTTATTTTTTCCGTCTGTTTTACAAAAAAAAAAAAAGAAAAACAAAACAAAAAGGAAAAAGGAAAAAAAAGAGTTAATTGGGACTAAACAAAATTTGAAGGGAATAAGAGTCTTTAAACTTCAAGTGGTAAGGGTAAGAATGACATTATAAAGCGAAAGGCATATACAGGTGAGATTGATACATAAAACAAATAAAGCATCTACCTAATTTAAGCTACTTTCAACTGAAATATTCCAGAAAAGTTAAGAGGTTTTAGAGAAAGGAAATAACAAGAGTGAGTTTATAAGATGATCAAGATTGTAGGGACAAATATTGATTCAAAGTCTGTAAATTGAATATAGAAAATGCTCAATCTTTTTCTTTTTTTGTTTTTTTTCCTCTCTCAATGTACTAAATTTACTTTTATTTTAAAATCGTAATAAAACAAGGCATAGCATATTTCGACAATACTGAATATTATTACCATAGAAAGATATTCATCGCAGGTACAACAGACAAGAGGATAACAAGAAGAGCAGCCCTGCCAAGAGGCTCCAAAGAGCAAAACAAAGCTTTGCAAATGTTGAAACTCTTGTCTTGACAACCAAAAAAAAAAAAAAAACACACACATAACAATTGACGAAGAATGCACAATATCAAAATATTCTGCCGGCCAAACATTTTTTAAAAAGAAAAGATAAACGCATTTCAACCTCACATTTGGAAACAGAATTAAAGAACAAATATTGGCCAAACGCAACATAAAATTCAACCACTACGTTATTAGTAAATGCCTATATTCTGCCGTCGCCAAGGACCAAAACCTAACGCGTTGATCTTCAGTGTGGAAAAATGTTCCACAGCATAACTATATATAGCCTTCAACCACAATATTATTTGAAAGTCTAAAATTCCACGGCATTATTTCAATAGCATAATTTTTTTGAGCAAGTCATCTAATTGGTACCAATTCACCGGCCTTTTGTTTCAACCATTTCACACCATTTCAACTATTTAAATCATGTTGGCTATTTTGACATTTTGGCTTTGGTTTATAAAAAAAATAAATAAAATAAAATAAACGAAGATGACTAGTAGGTTCATAACATAATTAAAGATCTGCTTTTTCCTTTGTCGATGTGCGCTGAATAAGTGGTCCCTTATTGCAAGTTCATGGAAAATTAAACTAAAAACCAAAACAACAGATAACAAATAATAAAACAAAAGAGAAGATAGACTAATTATATATATTAAAAAAAAAAAAAAAAAAAAAAGAAAAAAAAAAGAGAGAGCTGACTTTCTGCAATATAAGATTCTACATTAGCTTGCTTTTTTTCTCTCCTTTCCTTCTTCTGCCATTTGCCATATTCAAAGCTCTCATTCTTTCAAAGTCTAATACCATTGGGATAAAAAATAATAATAATAAAATAAAATAAAATAATAAATACAAAAGATCAATCCTCGAACGGGTACAAGTCGCACAAGCATTTTCTCTTGATTCTCCAATTAAGGTACTTTTCTTTCTTTTTTTTTTTTTTTTTTTTTTTTTTTTGTCCCTTTCTTTCCCTGCACTTTCTAGTGTTTGGTATTTTTATGATCTGTTCTTTCTTTCTTTCTAAATTTTTATTTTCTTTGCCTATTTATATCGATTAAACTTGAGTACTAGATGCAAATTAACGGTTTTCTTGCTATTTTTGTTTAGTTTTTTTAGGCTTCTTTTCATTTTATTTTTAGAGGTTTTAACGTGTGATAATTATTTCAGCCTATTTCGACTGTGGAAATTAAAGTTTCTTGATCATTTTTCCGGTGGTTCACAAGGTGAGGGCCTAACTCTTTTTCGTACGTTACGATTTTTTTAGTGTTGTAGCTAAAAATTTCAACTCCATGGCTTCTTTGAAAGAGAACATATATTCCTCTAGTTTAACATGAAACAGAAAACCGAGCTTTTTATTCGATATTGAGCTCATAATCTTTTTGCTACAGCTTTTAGCTTTTATTAATGTTGTCATTTACTTTGTTCACACATAATTATATGTCACACTTTGAATATCATAGTTAAGTTAACATATCAAAAGTGCCCTTATTTCTTTCTTTACATAAATAAATAATTATATAAAATGTCCATTTTTATGACTACATTTAAAATATGTCCGTATGTTAATAATACTCTATTATGTAAGAGTGTAGCTTCAATAGTTATTTTTTTTTTTTAAGTAACCATGGATGATTATAGATAAATTTATAAAAAGAAATGC
This sequence comes from Ficus microcarpa, assembly GCA_025413485.1. Lineage (NCBI taxonomy): Eukaryota > Viridiplantae > Streptophyta > Magnoliopsida > Rosales > Moraceae > Ficus > Ficus microcarpa. Next base: position 21,850,445 of record CM046381.1, on the reverse strand, counting down.
ATTCTTTAATTACATTCGAAGATATGATATTTTATGTAACTTAATATGCCAACCTTTTAAATATTATTAAATTGTTTTTTTTTTTTTTTGTATTTTAAATATGAGCAATTGATATAATGGAATGCATAGTAGGGAATAGAATGGACTCAATTTTTTTTTTGAAAGGAAAATGCAGTAAATAGTATATTTTATATATATATATATATATTTTCTTCTTCTCTGGCGCCGGCGAGAATCATCGTCACCATCTTTCTCTCTAAATTTTCCCTCTCTCTCTCTCTCCGGATTTCCATCTGTCTCCTTCAAGAGGAAGAAGAATGATAAGAAATTGGAAGTTCTTTAAAAGTTGCAGAGATAAGCTCCAGTTTCTTTAATCTTTTAAAGAAAAAAATAATCACAATTTTCTTTTTTGTTTGTTTTTACTTTCCCAATTCAATTACAATTTGTCTTTGTTGAGTTTTTATCTTGAAATTTTCTAAATCAACAAATAAAATAAAAAAAGTCTAAAAGTAGATATAAACCATTTGAACCTCAGATTTTACGCTTTTTTTTTTTTAACATATTATCATTTTAATGAAATTGATAATTTTTAAAAACGTAAATACTATATAAAAACTAAGATTTAATTAGGCTTTATTTTTCCTCTTAAAAAATACATTTTTTTATTGAAAAAAAAGATTATTTACCCTAATTAAAAGAAAAACACTCAAATTAAAAAAAAATATTTTTTAGTGAATCCGGTATTTAATTTTATTTTCATTATTTAATTTATATGGTAAATCTAATATTTACTACATAATCCAATGTTTACTAGTATTTAACTCGTTTTTCATATTAAAGTATACTTTTCTTTCCAGTAAATACAATTTAATCAATAAATAATTGTAATTACTAACTAAATAATGATATTTATCTAATTTGAACAATAAAGAAAAAATGAAAAAAAAAGATTAAACATATTATAATAAAAAGTAATAAATATTTACGTAAATAATGAGATTTACATGATTTGAAAATAGTAAATCCAATAATTATTAGGGTTATATGCAAGAATGACGTAAATTTAACACATCCTTATATTTATACCCATGGTAATATTAAATTTGATTATTTATTTTATATTATAACACTAAAATTATCAACTTTAATATTAGAGTAGATAAAATTATAAAAAGGTATTAAAAAATATATGGCTCTCCATCAAATTTTATCTAATTGTTATTAAGTAAATCCATTTTGTTTCACTTACTAAATCGAAAATAGTTATAGAGTAAAAAGATGGTTATACTGAGTTAAATGAAAAGAATTTACTACTTAATTATTTACAAGCTTATCTTTTGTGTACTGGAATTTTTCAATTTTTTAGTTTCTTTGTCAAGTTTTGTATTTACAAGGTAAACCAACGTTAATAAACCATATTATTAACACGGAAATCTGATTATTAACGTGTAAATTAAGTATTGACAATATTATGGTATTTATAATTATGTCTAGTATAAATGAGGTTAATCTGATCATTAATTATTATATTATTTTCTTCTTCTTAAAAAGTAAATTATTTATTATAATGTGAATAAAAAACTCTAAATTAATAAAAATTAAAAAAGCCCCCTAAAATCTCTTGATCCCAAATCAGACCCCAAACATTATTCCGAAAAATAAATAAATGAATGAATGAATCAGACCCCAAACCCAGCCAAATCAGCCCAAAACCCAAATGTTTCGCCGGAGTTGTTGCAGTTGCCGGAGACGGAGAAGATCGACGAGAGAGGTGAGGTTCGTGGCTCACAACAATGGCTCCGCGATCTCATCACCGGCTTCGGGATCTCGCGAACTTTGCCAGAGATCGCGACCGTGTCACCGACACGGCACTTTCACGAGCACTTGTCAACGGAAAACATAGGAAAACGCAACCTCTGGACAGCGAGGAACATTTCCATCTCATTTCCGTCTCGTCGCCGTCGCGATTCCTTACCAGTCGTGGCCGTCGAGATCTTGGTGACGTCGTTCTCTTCACCGTCGCGACGACAATATCTGAAGAGAGAACCAGATAGCTCTGTCACCGGCATGGCGTCGTCTGGCGATGAACTCCCTCGTCGGGATCTTGCAGCCGCCGTCCTTCATCGTTGTCGTCCTTCTTCGCCGGTGGTAGAGTAGAAAAAGAGAGTGCAAAATTATAAACAAATAAATTTTTTTATTTGAAAAATAAAAAATAATTTACTATGTTTGATAAAAACTTTTTTTTAATTTAAATAAGATCTAACAACTGTACCATGTGGTGTATTTTCTGTAATTTTATTTTGCATATGATCTATTTAAAAATAAATAAATGAAAAGCTTGGCATTTAATTAAAGTGTCCTTTTTTTGGTATGTAATTAGAATATAAATCATTTCAAGCAAAAAAAAAAAAAAGAGAGAATATAATTCATTTCTTTAATTTAAAATTTATTTAAAAAATACTTTAAAAAGTCATGTCATCAAGTTATCAACAAATTATCCATCTAAATCATAGTTATCGGTTCATTAATTGTCATTAAATATTTGTGATCAACTAGTCTGTTACAACCACCTAATTAACATTATGTGACTAAAACAATAATAATCATGTATGAGTAAATGTTAGAGTAACCATTAAAAACTCTTCCTTTTATGTAAATTTCCATTTATATATAAAGAAATAAATGCTTTTAGTACCTATTTTATATTTTAATTATTTTTAACATCATTTTCTATCATTATGATTCATTTTTTCCCTTTTTTTAATCATTATTGTATTGTTATCTTAATGATTAATTATTTATTACAATGATTGCTTTTTAATATAATTTATATTTTATATAAACATGTTTCTTAAGAATGATTCAGCTTTTTTAGAAACCTATTTTTTTTAGTACGATTCACATTCTTAATGATAATTGTAATATTATTGTTATATATTCTCACTTTGACTGAATGTTTTAATAGATTTTTTTTTTCAATGTTTTAGTTTTTTTTTTATTTCTTTAAAAAAAGAATTTTTTTTATTTCTTCTAAAAAATAAATATTTTTTTTATTTCTTCTCTAATTTAGATATTCCAATCTAAGCAAGCCCTTTTCAACGATTCTTACAGATCATTAATTATAAGATTGCCTCAATGTTTGTTGCCTTAATGGTTTGGTTTCTTATATTTCGTTGTTGTGTGAGAAAAATTGTTGTTAAATTGCGAAAATTATGTTAAGGAGCCATAACACACTCGTTAGTAAAGGTTCATACCAAATATTTATGTTATGTTTGGTAGAGGTGAAAAGAGAGAAAAGAAAAGAGTGGAGGGATGTTTAAAGTGAAAATAAGAATGCATGCTGTTTGGTAGGAGAGAAAGGTGGAGGGAAGAGAAAATTGGAGAGATAAAAGGAAATAGAAAGCCCACCATTTTTAATCTCTACAAAAGTGCAGAGATTTTTGGAGAAACACTCTTACACTTATATAAATAGTTAAATATATAACATTTTTATCCTCATTTTTAAATTAACTAATTACTAACTAATTTGCAAATGATCATTTAATTTGTCCTCTATTTTGTTTCATTCTATCATACTAAACAAGATAGAAAATCAACTTCTTTTTCTTCATTCAAATTTTCTTTCCTTTATATGTTTCCTCTCTTTCCTCTTTCTTTCCTTCTTATCAAACGGAGTTTTATATACAACCTTAAACGACTCCACTATCTAAACAAAACAATTAAGATTCCACTTTCATTTAAAACTATGACTAAAACGCATTAATATTCAATGTCGAAAAAAAATAGTTGCTTTTTCCTGGTGACAAAGCTTTATTGGTATTTATTATTTCACACTTTTACTTTGGTATTAAAAAAAAAACAAAAACAAAACAAAACAAAAAAAGGTGAAAATGACTGGTTGGTTCATCCAAATGGAACATGAATTATTGAGGAATAAAGACAAGAAACCATTAGTGATGAAAAATAATGAAAGCAACTTTCTAAGATTCTTGCTGTCAAATCCATAAATAATGGTTTTTTCTTTTAAAAAAAATATTATTTATCTGTGTCATGGTGGGACTTAAAATTCACTATGAGTATAGTATTACAATTATCCTTCATTTTTGTTTTTTAATGGAAGGTGGGGTTTCAATTCTAAGCTACTTTGTGAAGTTAAGTATTCAATGATCACTGTATTATGTTTGCAACAGAGACGAAGGGAGAGAAGGCCTAAGCCCCCTTCAACTTTTGTTTGTTTGTTTGTTTTTTTTTTTTTTAAATGATTTTAACTAAATTTTCATAGTAATAACCTTCCTTAAAAAATAAAAATATGCTCACAATTATCCTTTTCATGATATAGTTATTAGCTTTCCTAAAAAAGCTTTGTCTTCGTCACTGGTTTGCAACCACGATATTCATCCTCCAATGAAAAAATAATTTAATTGTGAGATTTTCTTTCAAATTGCAAAAGTATGAGTGATGATTCTTGTTGTTTCTTTGCTTTTAGCTCATTATCTTTTTGCTACTATTTAATTACCCACTGATATTAATTGTAAGTACAAAATAAGCAATATGATTAAAGAAGAATTTATATATTATAGTAGACCTATTTTAATCGCTGGTCAAGTACGCTTGAGTAAGTGGTCTCTCTTTGCACGATATTGGAGCCATCCATAATCGTTAGTTACTTTGCAAACGCGTCAATTGGACACAAAAAGAAAAACGAAAAGGAAAAAAAAGAAAAAAAAGGAAGAAAAGGAAGAAATTTAAAATTAAAAAAAAAAAAAAAGACAAGAAAAAGAAAGTTGACGAATAGAGAAAACACAAAAGAGCATTTCTTTGAACAAAAGTCCTTTATTGCTACTTGCCTTAGAGACCTTCTCTTGATCATCTATATGAAATGTCTCCCTTTGTTCAAAGTTGAAAGCATAGTCTTCTGATCCACCCAAAAACACAAGTATTTTACTCTTCATTATCTTCTCCAAAGGTATTTTCACATAATATTATTTTTATATTTTTCATTTTAACTGAATGTCATAATAGTTTTCTTCTTTTTTCTTTTTCAATGTTGTTGTTGTTTTTTTTTATTGCTTGCTAGAACAGATTATCTTTTATATTTTATTTCTTCTGTGATTTGTATATTCCAATCCAAACAAACTCTTTTCAAACATTTCTTACAGTTCATTAATTATTATGTGAGTTTTTGATAAGTCATTAATTATGTGATTGCCACAATGGTTGTTGCCTTAATGATTTGATTTTTTATTTGTATTTTGTTTTTCTGTGATAAAAATAAATGTTAAATGTTCAAAGGAATAACAACTCACAAACACGATAAAACGTGAATAACAATGTGGCAAACGAGAAGAACATCTAAAAACGACAACAATACCAGACACAAACAAATTCTGCAACACATTAAACGACATAAATGATTGCAAGTTCCATTTCTAAACGTGTAAACTAGCTTGATTGAAGGTCATATCAAAGTTGTCAAGTTTTAGTAATCATCAATAAGGGAAAAAAAAAAATATATATATATATATATATAAATCCTTGTTTTTTTTTAATAAATAAAAGCCCTTGTTTTAACTTTCGAAAATTTACAGTGGTACTAACTGTGCTTCTTTTTTATTTTAGTTTTCTCCTATTTGAAATAGAAGGAATTTACTCGTTATCCAAAACTCCCATCATTCAAAGGAGCAATAAAGAGAAAAAAAGAGGTTGATACAACCAGAGGTATATCTTTTTTCTTCCCCTGCACTTTCTAACTATATATGCAGTTTAATTTTGTAAATTATTATTATTATTTTTGGTTTGATGAGAATAATGGCTTCATGTTGGTTAAATTTCAGTAATTAAGCTTGGTCTCGTTAGGAGAAACGAGGGACTTTACACACAATTTAGAGAGAGAGAGACAGAGAGTGAAGTAATGAGAACACACCACCTTTTTTTTTTTCCTTGCTCTGAGAGTTCATTCCATAACACACTTGTTAACTGATCTCCTTTCTTCTTTGTAATTCTCTAGGGTCCTTTCCATCATCAATCTAACTACGATTCCTTGAAGAAGAAAAACCATGGCTGAAGTACTTGTGGGAGGTGCTCTTCTCTCTGGCTTCTTTAATGTCTTGTTTGATAAGCTGGCTTCTCAGGAGGTCCTCAATCTCCTTCAACGAAAGAAAGGCGTTTCAAAGCTGCTTAAGGAGTTGGAGATCAAGTTGCCGCAGTCGGCTAATAAACTGCTGAATGATGCTGAAGTGAAGCAACTCACAGATGAAGATGTGAAGAAGTGGCTTGATAATGTTAAAGAGGTGGTTTATGAAGCAGATCATGTGATGGACAAAATCAATACCAAAGCTCTGCGGCGTAAGGTGGAAGAAGACAAGCAATCTAGAAGCAAAGCAAGAAAGCTCTTCAATTTCTTGCCAGACTTATATAGTGCATTTATTAACACTATAAAATCGGAGATAGAGGAGATCCTTGCTACTTTAGATCTTCTCTTGGGGCGAAAGGATGAGCTTGGTCTGAGAGAAGGTGTTCATCAGCATAGACCTCAAAGATTACCAGCTCCTTTGGTGGACGCTTGTGATGTTTATGGAAGGGATGCCGAGAAAGAAGCTATCGTTGAGTTGTTGTTATCTGATCATAATGGTGGGCGTAAGCTATCCGTGATTCCTATAGTGGGCATGGGTGGTATCGGCAAAACCACTCTTGCTCAACTTGTCTACAATGATAGCAGGGTCCAAGATCATTTTGCCTTGAAGGTGTGGGTAACAGTGTCAGAGGAGTTCGATGTTTTTAAACTCATGAGAATAATTTTTGAGGCAATCACTTCTCAGAAATGTGATATTCAAGACCTATATCAACTTCAAAATGCACTGAAGGAGAACGTAATGGGGAAAAGATTTCTTTTCGTTCATGATGATGTTTGGAACGAAAATTATGATCTTTGGGATGCTTTAAAGAGCTCTTTCGACTTTGGAGCAAAAGGGAGTAAGATTCTTGTGACGACACGCAGTGAAATCGTGGCGTCAATGATGGGTACTGTTCCAGATTATAGTCTACAGATGATACCGGATGATGATTGCTGGAAGTTGTTTGCACACCATGCCTTTGACAATATAGACTCTGGGGTACATCCAGATTTTCAAGAAATGGGCAAAGAAATTGTTAAAAAGTGCAAGGGTCTACCTTTAGCAATAAAATCAATTGCTGGGGTTTTACGATCTCTATCAAGTTCAAAGGAGTGGAGAGGGATCTTGCAGAGTGATGTGTGGGATTTGCAATTTCAAGAAAATCAGAAGAACAAGATTCTTCCAGCATTATGGTTGAGTTACCAGTTCCTACCCCCAAACTTAAAGCGGTGCTTTGCTTATTGCTCAATATTCCCTAAAGATTATGAGTTTCGGGAGGATGACAAAGAAACCATAGTCTTATTGTGGATGGCAGAAGGACTTTTGCAACCTGACAAAGGAAAAACACTGGAAGAAGTTGGAAAATCGTACTTGAATGCTCTAATATCAAGGTCTTTCTTTCAGCGATCAAGTAAGGGTGGAAGACCAATTCTCCTAATGCATGATCTTGTGCATGATTTAGCAATGCGCATTTCAGGTGAGTTTTGCATCACGTTGGATGGTTGTGATTACTTGGATGGCTTTACAAGCAAGACTCGTCATTTGTCATATCGAAAATTTAATGAAGACATAACGAAGTTACAGGGTTTGTCCAAAACCCAGTGTTTAAGGACCCTGCTGGCTTTACCGTTGTCACATGGGTATAATTCCACAACATTGATGGACCCTATCCCTTGTGAACTATTTCAAAGAGTTGGAGGATGCCTGAAAGTGCTCTCTTTATCTCAATCTAGTATCATAGAGTTGCCTGATTCGATTGGGGATCTAAAGCATCTAAGGTATTTGGACTTATCTAGAACAGAAGTTGAGGAAATTCCAAGTTCAGTTTGCACTCTATACAACTTGCAAACACTGTTGTTGTTAGGTTGTAGCAAACTTACTCAATTGCCAACCAACACATGTTCCTTAATCAACTTACGTCATCTTGGGATCAACATGACACCTTTAAAAGAAATGCCCCCACAGATGTGCAAGTTGAAGAATCTACAAACATTAAGTGATTTTGTTTTGGGAGAAAATGGTGGGTCTAGGATCAAAGAGTTGGGAGAGCTGAAGTCTTTGCATGGAAGTCTTTGTATTTCAGGGCTTGAAAACGTGGTGAATGTGGGGGATGTTTTACAAGCCGATTTGAAGAACAAGGAATGTCTTACTGAGCTTATTTTGAGATGGAAGCATGATGGTATAAGTAACGATTCAACAAGAGAAAATGAAGTACTTACTGCACTGGAACCACATAAAATACTGAAGATACTCGAAATTTATGGTTACAAAGGTACTACATTCCCAGATTGGGTAGCATGTAAATCATTTAGTGAGATGACTGAAGTGACTCTATCCACTTGTAAAAATTGTTGCTTGTTGCCACCACTGGGGCAACTACCTTCCCTCAGAGAGCTTAAGATTTGGCAGATGGATGGGTTGGAAAGTATAGGAGATGAATTTTGTGGTACTCCCTCAACCACGCCTTTTCCATCCTTAGAAAAATTACACATTGAATACATGGGTTCGCTGGAGAGGTGGTCATTTACTGGAGCTGAGCAAGCAGGTGAGATTTTCCCCCATCTCAATACTCTTCGTATTGCGTTTTGTCACAAACTGAATGTGAGACTGCCAACTGGTTGTTTTCCATCCTTGGAAACAATTCACATTGGTCATTGTAAAGAAATGGTGAGCGCAATTCTTACAAGTCAAGCAGAGATTGATTCCGCATATCCTTCTCTTAAATCCATAGTATTATACTTCTGTCCAAGATTAGAGTCGTTTTTCGGAACGGGATTTCCTTCTAGTTTAAAGGAACTTGAAATCACAGGATGCCCAAAGCTCATTGCAAACCGTATGAAGTGGGATCTGCAAAGACTCTCCTCTCTTCAAAGCTTAGTGCTCCAAAGATTTGAAATTGAAAGAGGGGTGGATTCATTTCCAGAGGAAGGGCTTCTTCCATCCACTTTGACTTCTCTCTCTATCTCTGGCTTTGAAAATCTTAAAACCCTAAATGGAAAATCCTTTCACAACCTCACCTCCCTTCAAGAATTGGCAATTTCCTCTTGCAAAGAGTTACAGTTCTTGCCAGAAGAAGGGCTGCCCCCTTCTCTTGCTCGTTTGAAGATCAATCACAGTCCTCTGCTAAAACAGCGATGCCAGAGAGGAACAGGGGAAGATTGGCCCACAATTCAACACATCCCCAACATAATAATCGACTGGAAAGAAATATGATAAAGCAACACGAATTTTTGTCCCTCCTCATTCTCTGCTCCAATTTTTCCTTCAGGTACTATACCATTTGTTTTTTGTTCTGTTTTAATTAATAACGTTTGACTTCCATTTTACTTTGCTTTTACCTGTGTTCCTTTTTATGAGTATTTCTTCAATATTTCCAAGTTACTGGTTTGGGCTTTGGTTTTCATATGGGGTATGAATTTTCTTTGATCTAGTCTAAGAAAGTCGATCGAAATTCATGGAAAAATAGAAATGTTTCGTTGTTTTAGAAGTTTTCAACAATCCCTAATCATATAGCTTTTTGAAATATTAATGTTCCAAATGAAAGTTTTTTCAGTGTTTGATCTAACACATTTTCATATCTTAAATTGCAAACAAAGATTGAAAATGTTTCTCAGGGGGAAAAAAAAAATCTAATTCATAACAGTTTCACTATAAGGTCTGCAACTAAACCAGGATTTTTTTATCAGACTTGACTTTTTTGTTGCGTCTTGTCAAAGACAACTGTTTTAACAACTAGAGGGATTTTGGAAATAATGATTGTCCATTCTATTTTGAATGGTATTGTCTTTATCATTTTTCTTTCAATCAGCTAACTATAAATATGGATAATCTTTGAAGAAACTCAAATTTGAATAATGTCCGCAGAAGTTTTAAAACCAGCCACATGGAAGGATGCGAGAAGAATGTCCTTTTATTCTTCAAAGTTAGCAGCCCAACACTCACAGGTCAAAATTTTTATTTGTATAATATCCTTTTTGTTTTTTCTTAAGCTCCCAATCTTACCATGTTACTGTATTTTTTTCGATTAAGCAGGACACTTTCTAGGAGTTGCAGTACAAGTTAAGCATGTTGGGACTTGGGAAGAAGATTCCAGCTACAAGTTTAACACAAGGAACCTAGGAATATAAAGTTGTATTCTTCAGAGTTGTCAGACAAACATTCAGAGGTCAGAATTTTCTTTGTGCAATCTTCTTTTTGTTTTCACGTAGGATCTCAATCTTACCATTTTACTGTATTTTTTCGCTTAAGCAGGATACTTTCTCGGAGTTACAACATGATGGATTGAAAAATTAGTTTCCATTGAGATTTACCGATTATTAATACAAGTTAAACATCTTGCAAATATTTACCAATTTTTCACGTTACTTGTATGATACATTCTAAGAAAGAGGGTGATGAAGTTTAAACAACAGAACAAGTCAAACATTTTCAGAGGAAGATTTATGCTACTAGGGCATGTGTGGTGTGTGACTAGGTTTTTATTTTTTATTTTTTAAAATTTAAAATTAAAATCTTATAATTGTAACATGGATATATATTTATGTGTTGTATATACTTGTGTGTAATATATTTCATAGCCAAATGGGACATACTCAAAGTAGGGCCCTTGGTCTTGTCGTCCATAGACTTACTATAGAACAGGGGAAGATTGGCACAAAATTCAACGCATCCCAACGTAAGAATCGACTGGAAAAAAAAAATGATAAAGCAACATGCATTTTTGTCCCTTCGTATTCTCACTGTGCTCCAATATTCTCCTCAGGTACTATAACATTTGTTTTTTGTTCTGTTTTAGTTAATAACGTTTGATTTCCAGATTATTTTGCTCTTACATAAGTTTCGTTTTATGCTTGTTTCTTCCATATTTCCGTGTTTTCTTGGAGACTGGTTTGGGGTTTGGTTTTCATATGTGGGTGTTAATTTTCTTGGAGCTGGTTTGAAGAAGTTGATCAAAATTGATTGGAAAAATAGTAATATTGCATTATTTTGGAAGTTTTCAATAATTACTTGTCATACTTTCTGAAATATAAATGTTGCAAATGAAAGTTTTGTCGGTTTTTAATCTAATATATTCTCTCTATACAGGCTATATGTGGATGATGTGCAGGAATAGATTGAACATGGTTTAACCGACACTTAAATTTCAGCCAAAAAAAGGTTAGTTCACCTCAGCCATGGCAATTTTTGTTTCGTTCTTTTTTCTGCCCCAAATCCTTTTAGATTATGTCAAGAAAAAGAAAGTTGGTGTCTTGCCACCGTGAATAGTTTTTGCAATAGGTTTATCAACTGTACTTTCTATTGCAGCTATTGTTACCCAAATTTTATGTGCTCGGGCTAAATTTTAATAAGGCAGTGTTATGATACTTTTTTGCTGTCCGGATCCATAATTGACTGACTATAAATCATTGGTGATAGAGAGGGCCAGAGGAAGATTGGCCCTAGATTCATCCCATCCCCAAGATAGAAATCTAAAGAGAAGACATATGATGAGAGCATTCTTCATTTCTGTGCGTCCCTAAACTCCGCATTTTCGAATTCTCTCTTAAGGTAATTTTCTCCTTGTTTTTCTATTGTAATATATTATTGTTACCATTTAGCTAAGAATACGTTTTGGAAAATTCTGAATCAATAGGGATGTAAAGCGGAGCTGTCCATTCTGACTTTCAGGTACCATGCCCTTTGTTTCTTGTTCTCTTTTAGAGAATAACGTTTGACTTCCTTATTAATTTGCTTTTCCGTATATTCCTTTCTATGACTATTTCTTCAATATTTCCTTGTTACTGGTTTGGGCTTTGGTTTCCATTTGTGGGTGTGAATTTTCTTTGATATAGTTTAAGGAAGTTGATTAAAATTCATGGAAAAATAGAAATGTTTCATTGTTTCAAAGTTTTCAATAATTCCTTATCATATAGCTTTCTGAAATGCTAATATTTCAAATGAAAGTTTTATCAGTGTTTGATCTAACACATTTTCAAATCTTAAATTGCGGACGTAGATTGAACATGTTGAAAAGGGTACTTAAACTTCAGCCCTGAAAAAAATAAATAAAAACTCTAATTCATAACAGTTTCACTATAAGGTCTACAATCTAAACCAGGATTTTGATCAGACTTTGACTTTTTTGTTGAATCTTGTCAAAGACAACTATTTTAACAACTAGAGGGATTTAGGAAATAATGATTGTCCATTCTGTTTTGAATGGCATTGTCTTTATCATTTTTCTTTCAGTCAATCTAAATATAAAAATGGATAATCTTTGCAGAAACTCAAATGTGAATAATGTCCGCAGATGTTTCAAAACCAGCCACATGCAAGGATGCGAGAAGAAGTTCTTTTATTCTTCAAAGTCAGCAGCATAACACTCAGAGGTCAAAATTTTTATTTGTGTAATATCCTTTTTGTTTTTGCTTAAGCTCCCAATCTTACCATGGTACTGTATTTTTTTTCAATTAAGCAGGACACTTACTAAGAGTTGAAGTACAAGTTAAGCATGTTGGGAGCAACACGTAAATCTGGTAAACAAATCTTTTTGTGAGGTGAGTTGTTTTCATTGCGTCAATACGCGTTGTTTAATGTTGTCTTTAGATGTAGATATTGTGAAGTTCTATTTGTTAGTCTTTGCGTCCCCAAAGTATGAAACATGCATATCATGAAATATCCGAAAAGTGGAAATTCAAATTCATAACAGTTTCACTAGACGGTCTATATGCAACTTGTCATAGAATACTGTTGTAACTACTAGATGGGTTTTGGAAAGAATGATTTTCCATTTTGTTTTGCATGATACGGTCTTCATTATTTTGCATACTCTCATACGATTAAAAAAAATGGATAATATTAGAAGAAACTCAGATGTGACTAATGTCTGCAGATGTAAGTGAGCCACATGCAAGGAAGCGGGAGGAATGTCCTTTTTTCTTCTTCAAAGTGAACAGAACAACATTCAGAGGTCAGGATTTTATTTGTGTAATGTCCTTTTTGTTTTTGCTTAGGATCTAGATCTTACCGTGTTTCTGTATTTTTTTGCTTAAGCAGGACTCTTTCTAGGAGTTGCAACGTCATGGAATGAACAAGTTTCCATCGAGATTTACCGATTCTTAATGCAAGTTAAACATCTTGCAAATATTCAACAATTATTTAAGTAACTGGTTTGGTACATTCTAAGGAAGAAGGTGATGAAGTTCGAACAAACATCACGGGATGAAGATTTTTAGGACAGGTTTGGCGTATGACTAGTTTTTGCTTCAATTTTTGCCCTTTGGCTGGCCAACGGAATGGGACACTTTTGAATAATAAGCAGAATTACTGGCGAGAGTTATTTAAGCAGCGGTTGATAAAGCAACTTTGATCTTCATCAGGATTTTTCCAAAACTTTTGAACCGTGCTTTTCTCTTGTAAGAATCATGAACCGAAGGCCGATCTAGACATAGTACTTCGTATATTATGTGTTGAAATGAGAATGGTACTCAAATCACTTATGTTTCCCAAACTTCTGTTTTCGACCTCCTAGGTAAATATGCACTCTTTTTCCCTTTCGGTCTTTTTCCCACTGGGTTTTGGCTGAAAGGTTTTTAATGAGGCATATTTGGTGATACAATCAAAGTTAGAGTTTTGGCTCTCACTTTTGGGATCGTCTCCCGTCAGTTTGGGTTTCAGGTTGATGAATGGATATGTTTGTTTTACTTGGGTTTATTTGTTGCCTGCCTACATGCAGTTTATCTTTTTAGACGCCCATGTGCATGTTTTTTTGTTCTATTTTAATTTCTCTTGTAAACATCTTTTTTTTTTTAATAAAATTTTAATGGAATGGGAAAGTGATGAGGGTGCTAGAGGGGTGCCGACCTAGTCGGGATGTCTTGGTGCACCTACTGATTCCTGTTGTCATCATTCATTTAAGAAAAAGATTACTACTCAAATAGTTGTGTACGCACAAATATGGTTTCTATTGTTCCGCTGGAACTTAACCTACTACAGCTACTTGGCTGAAATTATTGTTCTCTTTCTTGATCTGAAATTTATTCCTTTTTTTTTTCTCATTGATGTTTATAATTTTTTTGTCTCTTGTTCTCTTGTAGCATTTTCAAACTGCATACGGTTCGTTTCCAACTATTAGAATCCATTTTGTATTCATTTGTTACACTTTGCTTTCCTTTACCCTCTTCGGAAAACAGTTTTGCTTCATTTTCAACTGATGCTCTCAACAAAGTTAAAGGGATGGCGAAGAAATCTCAATATATATACATATATCTATATGTATAGCATATGCACGAAGAATACGTTGCAAAACTAGCTTATATATATAATTTTGAAGTGTGGAATTCCAAACTCAAAAAGACTGGAACAGTCAAAATCTGTCATGCCTTTGCACAAACTAATAATCTATTCTATCTCATTTTAGCCTTGTCCAAGTCGATTTCAAGTGTCCCAGATCATCACAACAGCAATAACCCCGATTCCAAGCAACACTGTCAAAAACTTGAGAAAAGGTGTGTCAACACGAACCATCTTCTGAGGGGTATAGCCCTTTGCTAGAAGGTGATTTATAGACACATAGATGAACACCCCACAAGCCAATCCCATAGATATTGCAAAGATCCAATCCGCTACGGGACCTTGTGTTGTGGCGTCGATTATGATCCCGATCACCACACCAATAGGACTTGAAATGGCGAATGCAAAAGCATAGGCTGCGCATGATAATAAAGGACGGTTCGGGATCATCCTAAGGAGGGCAATTCCCATGGCAATGGCTGCAAATATCTTGTGAAGAGAAATAGTCCATAGAGCCTTCCAAGTGTTGGCTTTCGTCTCAGCAACTCCGATGGCAATTCCCTCGAAGAGGGAGTGGAAACATAGAGCCACAATCAACAGGACACTGTCTCCAAATGAACCAACAGTTGTGACACTAACAACTGGATTTGCATGGTGGTTTTGGGCTTGGCTCTGTTGAGGCATATAAATAGAAAATCTCATAAAAATTCAAGTAATCATATAAATTAGGACTATTCTCATATATATCCCGAGAAATTTAGGGTTGCTCACACCCTATTCATGATTTTTGAATTAACCCCATTTTATTTCATCATAATTGCAGTTAAAAATAAATATAAAAAAAAAGATCAGTTAAATACAGTTATGTAATCTTTTTTTGTTTGTTGTTATCTTAACAAAGTTGGTTTAATAAAACTAATTCTCATTTTTTTCGACTTTTTTCTAACAAAAAAATATAATAAAATAGTCAACCGAGACAAATTTAAAATTCAAAACAACAGTGAGAGTTTTTAAAATTTAATAAGTATAGTAAGAAGTTCCTTAAAATTCCAAGACACAAATGAGAATAATCCCTATAAATTATTATGCTACGTTGAGATATTACACTCCTAAATTAACAAAAACAAAAAATAAAATAAAATAAGTATTACACACCTGAAAGTGGCTTTGTGGAGTTCCACCGTTTTGTCCAACCTTGCCCTTCTCAATATTACCTGCAATTATGAACAAGTTAAGTGAAAAACAGATTTTAATGTGCCATCGACATATACATACATATAACATGATTTTTAATATATATATATATATATATATATATATAGATCATTGGAAAGACGATATCTTTTTCTTCAGTTCTCTGACTCATTGTTAAGACTAATTAAATAGTCTGTACGTTGACCCTTATTTTGTTTACATTTGCCATAAAGATTGGGTTTAAACATTATAAGTTTTTAGAAACTTGGTTGATCATGAAAATCATAATAAAGAATCCTATTCTCCCAATTGTTATTTATCAAATAATTTACCAAAAACAAAAATAGTTATTTATCAAATAGACCAGTAAGGGGAAAAAACGAATTTCTCATCCCTCAAACTTTTCATATTAGCAAAATAACCCCCAAAATTTTAGTTTTAACGGTATAATCTATAAACTTGTTAAACTACAACAAACCTACCCCGAAATAGACAAATATACTCATCAAACATCCTAAAACAAATCTATTTTCTCCAAAACAAAGTTGCCTCCCAATAAAACAAAGGAAAAGAGAGAAACCTTATATCTGATAGAGTAATACTAGATAACAACTCCAATCTCAGTCCCTGTTTGGTGCTTCGCTTTGGATCACAATAAATTGCAATTCAATTTTTGTTTTTTTCCCTAAAAAGTCAACCTCAGTTTCATTATTTACAGTTACTACTATAGTTTTGTAATTCAAATTTTAAACGTCCATAACTTTGCATATACAAATCCAAATGAGATATTTTTTTTTTTTAAATTATATAGAATTTTCAAGAAAAATGAGACAAGCTCCATATTGATATTTTTTTCAAACACATTTCAAGTTTTTGCACTTTTAACTCTAGCAATTCAAATACCTCACCAAACGCACAATTCAATTCAAACTGAAATTCTACAATCTAAACCTTAATATCAAATGCATGCTTAATTTTTAAATATTAACTCAAATAACGGTGACTTGTCAAATTATTATTAGTAGACACAATCTTTTAATTTTAAAAACTTTTCTCAAAAACAAAACTTGCCTCCAAATGAAACAAAGGAAAACAAAGAAACCTTATATCTGATGGAGTAATACAAGATACCAACTTCATTCTTAATTTTTAAGTATTAATTCAGATAACAGTAACTTATCATATTGTTACTGGTAAATACAATCTTATAATTTTAAAAACTTACCTATTAAAAAAAATACATAGTATCACGTGGATTGATACTTGTACTAAAATTAATGTCCAAAATATTTTTACCTTTTTTTTTTTTTTTCCAACACAACACAACATAAATCTCACCAACCTTGAACCTCAACATCTTTTAATTCTAAAAACTTACCACTAACAACTTATATATCACATAGCTTGATATTTAGATAAGAGTTGATATTCATAATATATATATATATATATATATATATATTCTCTCAGAAAACACAACAAAACAAAACCGACCTACCTTGGACCTCAAAATCTTTTAATTTCAAAGACTTATCAAATAACAACTCACAGTTTTTTTTTTTTTTTCTCAGAAACCAAACAGAAAACAACACAACAAAACAAAACCCACCTACCTTGAACCTCAAAATCTTTTAATTTCAAAGACTTATCAAATAACAACTCATAGTTTTTTTTAATCAGAAACCAAACAGATAACAACACATCAAAACAAAACCCACCTACCTTGGACCGCAACATCACCACCACCACCACCACCATTCTCCTTGGCAAACACATGGGAAACGACACAATCCGCCAGCAAAGTAAGCAGAAACCCAACACAAGCCAACATGAACGCGAAAGGGTACTCCTTCGTCGTCAGATCCCGAAAAGTGTCGTTTGCGTCGCTGAGAAAGTGCATCAGAGCCGTGCCCAGGAACACTCCTCCGGCGAACTGCGTCCCCAACACCAAGAACCGCTCGTCCCACTTGAAGAAGTACGGCGACAAGCCGCCGACAAAGGTTCCGACAAAGACCAGAATCAAACACCATATTTTGGTCCGTACTAGGACCTTGGACTGGAGGGAAGGGGAGCGTACGAGGCCGTTTTGTTCGTCGTTGTCGTCGTGGTGGCCGCTGTGGGCTGAGGAGGAGAGAGACGAAGAGAGGAGGAGAGAGAAAATGAGGAGGAGAGAAGTGGAAAGACGAGGCATTTTGAAAGGGTGGGAATTAATGGGGTTTGATGTTCTGGTTTGGGTTGGGTTTTGGTATATATTTTGGGGTTTTGGTTGGAGTTGGTCGGATTCGTACTACATTAGAGAAGATGAAGAGAGAGAAGAGAGAGTACTGTACATAAGAAGACAAAAATGGAAACATGTGTTTGTACTGCACAGGTTTGGATTTGTCCTGGTTTAGATTCCAATTGAGAGTTCATTGCACTTGCTCTGTTTTTTTGCGTGGCTATGTAATTTTCTACGGTGAGAAATTGAAAAAAAAAAAAATTTTAACTTACCTGAACAAAATAGTAAAAATTTCATAATTTTAAAGTAAAATTACTCGTTTAATTTCTAAACTTTTAAATTTGTATAACTTTAGTCCCTAAAATTTTTTCTAATTGAAATACCCTTGGACTCTTAAAATGTTACTGTAATAGTCATTTCCATTCATTTTTTGACAAAATCTATTAGTAATTTGATCAAAAAGTAATATAAATTAAAGGATTTTATTAAAAAATTAACAGAAATAACTGTTATAATAATTTTTTTATAAACATTTCAGGGTCCTTTTTCATAGCTGCCTCTAGACTACTCAAATATTCTTATAATAGTCATTTCAGTTAATTGTTGGACGAAATGCATTAATAATTTAGTCAAAAAGTGATGCTAACTAACGGATTTCGTACAAAAATTATCAAAAATGACAATTACAGTAATATTTTGATAGTTTAGAAGCATTCCAACTGAAAAAAAAAATCAAGATCAAAGTTGTATAAACTCAAAAATTTAGAGAGTAACCTAACAATTTATCCTTTAAAATATTTAAATTAAATAATCAAGAAAGATTATTTTTATTAGGTAACTAGTCATTTATTAAACGAAAAAAAAAAATCAATTGTCTAAAAAATTATTATTTTCTAGTTTTTACTATAATTGTATATATTTTGAAAACATATTATCTATTTTAATTATTTACTATAAAAATAGTATCTACATCTTTCGACAAAAAAGACATATATTTGCACTATTTGTTGAGTTCATTAAACTTGTATTTTTGTACATAGTTTTAATTCACTCTTCTACATGCGAATTTTTTTTTATGACAAATAATACATATCGGTATTGATGTTTATTAATGTCCGATTGTATCTAAAAGTCATACTAAAATTAAAAATAAAAAGTTAACAAAATATTATAAGTAGATGACATAACGAAATTTGCATTGTTTAATAGAGTTTTATTATTTTTATTTTTATTTTTATTTTTATTTTTATTGTACTTTACAAAAGGATATATGAAGGACAAGATCCAAAGTGGTTGTAAATATTGAATTGGAAAATACGTCTTAGTCTTAGGAGGGAAGGGCTATTGGAAAATTCCTCTTACCTCAAATATTATTGATATGAAATTTTAATTAATCACAATTCACAAACGACAATAACAATGTGCTAAGCTCAAGTACATGTCAACGAAATTGTTGCACTCTTATTATCACGAAATCATTCGACATTGCTTTTCAAAATAATAAAGGAGTATTCATGAATACATTTTCTTGTTAATTATGGGATTCTTATCTGGATGATTATATCTATTTGACCAAACTTGCCACTTTCTCAATAGCAAATAATAGTACTTGTATTATAAAACTGCAAAATTTTATGATGTCCCTTCAACAACCAAAAAAAAAAAAAAAAAAAAAAGCAAGATTATGAAGTGAGGTCACCCGGATATAACCTTCTTTTTTTTTTTTTTTTTTTTTTAATAAATATTTTGAAATTGTCTACTAGTCATGAAACATTTAGAAAAATGTCATGAATCATTGAAGATACTTTAAAAATTGTTAAAAACAATTTTCTTTAACAATAAGATAAAACAAATGATACTAGCATAAAAATAGTATAAATATAGTTGGGTTTTGCATATAATCTTAAATTTACATGTTCAAAATCCTTGAGAAATTTACATAATAAGCTTCCAATCCAATAGTAGAGATTCATTGTACCTGGTATCATTTTATGTGGAAAAACTAACTTAACTGTCAAATTATTACCAAGTTTACCCTTTGTTTGGCTCACCAACTTTAATCAACTAATTTTTCGACTAATTTTTTAAAAATTAATTCACCCCAGTCAATCAAATGGGGCTTAGTTTTTATAAGTTAAATTTGTATTTCATCAAATGATATTTCCTGAATTGAATGCTTTTCTACCAAAAAAAAAAAAGATATTTCCTGAATTTGCATTATAATTCAGTTCATACCTAGCCCTCTTCCATTTGAGAAAGAACAATAGATAACCCATGAACTTTGCCCGGCGCGAGTGTGTCCGACATTGCAAAGAAAAGTCAAAAGACCAAAACAAAATAAAATAAAATAATAAAAAAGTTAATGTTGGCACTCTGAATCTTATAAAAGGCTTCAAAGGTCAGTATTCAATCTTCAATCACTGTGCCACGTCATCCACACTAAGATTTTAATTTATTTTCCCTGATTTAATTTATATATTTATGCTAACGACAAGATTAACATCAAGAAAACGACATCATATAGGAAAACTACAACAACGGGAGAAATGGTATCAGAAATTCAGAATTAATTCCATTTTCCTTTACAAGTGTTTAACTCTAGCGCATCATGGGAATGGACGGTTGGAAATGAATTGTAGGTATTAGATAAATCCTGATCCTAATCATTGACCTAAAGTCAGCAAAAAACGACAATATAGTAAACGAGAAGGTGGACACACAATTATTCCTTTGCCTTTGCGTAAAGTTTTGCTTTAAATAGTTTGATTCTGATTGGATTCCCCTTTATATTCTATGTGTAAAAATGGAGAGAAAATGATAGCCAAACAAGCAACCAAGTGACCGACTATTAAAGAGGAAAACAATTTACCAAAAAATTCGAAGAGGGAAATCACTGATTTTAATTATTTATAACTTATTTGACACTCCGTTTTGATATTATTTTTTAATTATTGTTTTAAAAAAAGTTTTTTTCCCACAAAAATTTAAATTTATTTTTCAATTTTTATGATTTAAATACGGGCTTAGTGTTTATTGCTGTCATATTTGTTGTTACAATAAGGAAAAATTATTGTTATTATCAACAAAATAACTTTTGCTTATTATGATCACCGTCAATAATTCGTTACTATTATGTGATAAATATTAAGTGGAATAAAAAAGTTTTTACCTTGCATATTCGTATTATAAGAAGACCTCTTTCATGAGAATCGGATTTAAGAAATGTTATTGAGACAATGAAATAGAAAAATTTTTCCCTTTTAAGAGCAAATTTATACAAAAATTCTAATCGATAAAGTATGTGGCACTGTGGAATTGAGTAGAAGCAGGAGCAGAAGAGGTAAGAGGATAAGACAGGGTGATGTGCATTGAAAAACGACAATATTGAGAGAAACGACAAGAGAGAGAAGACAACATCAGCATAAAAATGAGAAAAAAGCATGACATCAAAATGAATACGACAGAAATTGAACAATTATTTGTAATACACTCAAACATACTATATCCAAGTAAACTAACAGGCTAATAAAAAATTAAAAATAAATCAACTAGAATACAACTAATAGAATACGACATCAACATGTTATATCTACAACAATTAATAGAAAACAACAACGAAATGTAAAACGACGATAATTAGAAACGACATCAAAGAACAAACGATGATAAGAAAAAATAAGAGAACGCATAATTAGGCAATTCACTTACATACCTGTCGTTTAGACGAGAAATAAAAAAAGACACCAAAGTGAAGCGGCCGGGCAAGATTGAGAAACGGCACTAAACTAAATGACGACACCAAAGAAACGACAATTGAACCAAACAACAACAAAATTTAATTCCATATGGGAGAATAAACTCGAAAAAAATCATGAAAAGCAACAATAACATGAACCTAACGGCAACGAAGAGAAAACAACAATAATTTTAAACCGCACTCGACAAATCAAGTGCACCAACAATGACAATAAGTCACAAACGACAAGAACGGCCAACAGACGCAACAATTGTATCAACAAACATAGAAATATATTTGATGAACCACCAAAACATAAATAAAAAAAAATACATAAATGTATATATTTATTTATCTGTGTGTGCGACGATAAGCTATATATATGTGTGAAGACAAAAAATTAACAAGCGACATCTGATTTGTGTAACATGTTTCATATCCAAATTGGACATACTCCATACTCCAAGTAGTGCCCTTGGTCTTGTAGTCCATAGACATTTTATGGAAAATCTGTAATCTCTGCTATAATACTTTATGGATTGACGTCGCTTTTGTACTTTTATGTATTGTTGTCGTTTTTCAATGACTTTGTTTGCTGATATTGATTTTGTTTCCTAAGTTTATTGTGTCTGTATCTTGTTCTAAACTTCTAATTCTTTTCTTTTCTTTTTTTTTTTTTTTAGTTTTTTTTAGAGCCATGCCGTTTTTATACTCTTGTTGTTCGTTTTTCTCATTTGATGTCGTTTCCAGGTACTCTGGTTTTTTCAGGTCATTGTTTCAAAACTTGTTATCGTTTTCATTTTCAGCTGGGGAAAAACCAACTAAAACAAGGGGTAAATGGGGAAAAACCAACTAAAACAAGGGGTAAATGGTGGAGAGACACAGAAATCATTGATTTATTTTTTGATTAAATTCAAAAATAACCCCAAACTTACACCCTTTTTCCATCAGAGGAATGTCACGTGTACTTGAGAAACCCCTCTCTTTTACACACTCTTTCTCTCTCTGTAAAATTATCACATGTCCCTACTTTTTAACTTCTTGAACTATGCAAATCATCCGACTTAAAAGAAGACATAATTCGAAGACATGATTCAAATGCGAACTACTCCATCTCTTGCCATGACGACCAAGCTCTCTCCTTCCCCACGATGGTGACGGCGATAGGGACGGCGACCAAGCTCCTCCCTCTCCCGCGACGGCGAGCTTCGACCCGCATGTCATCACCCAGATCCATCAAGCTTCCACTAGCCAAGCTTAGATCCCCCACCCGTCGTCTCTCCCATCTCTGGCCAAATCTCGCCGACTCTACTCCCCTCACCCAACCTTGCCACCCGTACCCAAGATCCGGACAAGAAGGGGAATGGTTTTTTAGACTCTGAAAAGTCTTATCAAAAAAAAAAAAAAAAAAAAGCAGAGAGAGAACTTCATTTTGGGGTTTATAGTGTAACAGGGTACTGGACTGATTCAAATTTATTAAACCAAAATAATAATAATATTAATAGTAATTGCTTAACTGGTGAGGCTGCACGTCTTCTTCTTCAGAAACTGGTGAGGCTGAACTGGAGGAGTTTAGCCCAAGAATAAACGAAAATCCCTCGGAATATAATACTATATTAATACCATTAATAATGCGGCCCACGGTAGATTCACGTTTTTTATTTGTTTGGTCTGCAGTGGCAATTTCGTAATAAGACTTTAAACTAATGTCGTATTTTTGGCATGATTAAATGCACTGCCGAGGGAACAAAAACTAGGGACAAGTGTCAATTTT
Source organism: Ficus microcarpa (assembly GCA_025413485.1). Taxonomy (NCBI): domain Eukaryota; kingdom Viridiplantae; phylum Streptophyta; class Magnoliopsida; order Rosales; family Moraceae; genus Ficus; species Ficus microcarpa. Next base: position 21,827,139 of record CM046381.1, on the reverse strand, counting down.
ACAGAGGTGAGTTTGGCGTTCTAACTCAAATTCATGGATTTAAACTTAATTTTTATCTTTTTTTGAAAAAATTTTTTGTCTTTTCTGAAAAAGTCAATAAAAATTACTATTTAAACTTACAAATCTTAACTCAAACTCGTACACCAAACACCCTAAAGACTGCAACTGAGAGTGATTTTTCAAATGTACGTAGTATTCCTCTTTCCATTCCCGATCTTACAAAATCACTCAAAACCTCATAATATATATGAAACAGTTCAAAATACTTCATACATCCAATTTGGATTTTGCCAAAATGACATATCATTGAAGCTTGATGCTATGATTGGTATGGTGGGAAAGAAGAACGAAGGAAGTGGATTAAGAGAAAAGTAGAAAGAACTTGATGGAATTGGTTATTTGGTAAGAATAAAAAGATAATGAAAAGGAAAATAGGATGGACAAATATTGTAATGTATAGTCCACTTTTATCTTCCCTATAAAAGTGGGAAGAAAACTAAATTCCATCAAATAATTATTAAAATTACTTTTTTATCCATGTTTTTAAAGTAAAAGAATATATATAAACAAATAAAATAGTAATCACACAACCTTTTATATTCTTTCCTCACATGCTACCAAACACTATAAAGGAAAAACAAAATCTCTCATCTCCCTCTTATTTACTTTCACTTCTCTTTTTCCCTAACCAAACATAGGCTAAAAAAATCATATTTTAAACTATAGAACTAATTATTAAGTAAAATATTAACAAGAACTAAGAAGCCAATTATCCTTAATTGGAGTCAAATATATTTTTATATTTTTTTTAAAAAATATCGAACAAATAGTAATTCTGATCCTGTTTTATTTTATTTTTTTCCTTCACAAATAATTTGATTTCTACGTAGAAGATGTATCATAGTCTAAGAATATATATATTTTAATTCTTTTGGTAATTTTTGGTCTACAATGTAGGATATTTGATTTACCTAAAGATCACGAGGGCAAATGCAATCAAAGAAGTTATATTATTAACCACCCAATTAATATATTAATATATATATCTATAAATACTAGTTTTTAAATTCATGTTTCGTACGTGTGGATTTAATGTGTTGATTTTTTTTAAAAAATAAACATAAAAATGTTAATTTTTTTTTTATAAAATATTAATAGATGTTAAATTTTTTAAGAAATCAAATCTTTCTTAAGTTATTTATTGTCTCCTAAAGAGTTTAATAGAGTTAAGTAATCAGTGATTAAAAAGGAACATAACAATTTGAAGAATTGTAAGAAAAAATTTGTTGAGGTATCTTTGAAAAAAGTTATTTTACATAGGGATAAATTGAGAAATTGAAAAGTATTTTAAATGGGCAACTACAAATATGTAAAATTTTTTGGAGAGAAAAAGTAAAAACAAAAAATAATACAAAGAAGGAAGTAAACAACGTCAACAAAAAAAAAAAAGTATAAGATTCCACAACAATATTATATAGATTTCTTTTGGGTCAGTCATCTCATCGGTATAAATTAAAAAGTATAAGATTCCACAACAGTACTATATAAATTTTTTGTTGGTAAGTCATCTTATCGGTACTAATTAATGGTCCCGTTTGTTTCTATCTATTTCCCACCATTTCGGAGGTGTTTGGTGTGTTAGTTTGAGTTGAAATATTTTAGTTGTAATAGTAAATTTTTTTGAATTTTCCGAAAAGACAAAAAACTTTTTGAGAAAAAGATAAAAACTTTTTAGAAAAAAGACAAAAAAAAATTTGAAATGAGATGGAGTTGGACTAAACACCAAACACCCCCTTCAACTATATAAATTTTGTTGGCTATTTAACATGTATTGGGTTTTTCAAAAATAATATATAATATAAATGTGGACGACTGCTAGGTGTTGTCCCAATAATAGCTACCCAAGAGGGGGTGAATTGGGTTTTCAAAACTTTTTACATAAATAAATAAATAAATAAAGGATAGTGAAATAAATAAATAAAAAAAGGATGGTGAAACGGAGATCGAGATTTCTTTACCTTTATGCTCTGTAAGGCTTTACTTTAGGGTTTCATATTCTCTCCCCTTTCCCTCTTCTGCTCTTCGCCGTATTCAAGACTCTCATTCGTTCAAAGTCTAATAGCATCGTCTTTTGAGCCATTACTCCAGGAAAAAAAAAAAAGAACAATCTTCTAACGGTTACATCTAGCACAAGCATTTTCGCTTGATTATCCAAGGTACTTTTCCTTTTTTATTTATTTATTTTTTTCTTTCCCTGCACTAATTTCTTGGTATTTATTGTGTGATCTGTTCTTTCTTTCTTTCTTTCTTTTCAATTTGTTATTTTCTTTGCTTAATTAAAATTTCGTATTCATATTGATTAAATTTGAGCACTAGATGCAACTTAACGGTTTTCTTGTTATTTTTGTTTAGTTTTTTTAAGCTTATTTTCATTTATTTTAAGATGTTTTAATGGTTACAATCTTTTCTTTTCTTTTCCTTTTCATTATATTAAGTAATAATTGGATGTAGAAATGCTCATTTGCCTATATAATTTTGAGAACTAAGATCATTTGCAATAAAGAAGGATTGGCAGTGATTTTTTCTTATTTATTTTTTGTCTAATTAGGAAAAAAGAACAGAGTGACAGCGTTTTAATCTTGTTTGTCTTGAGGACGACTATTTTAGCTTGTTTCGACTGTGGAAATTAAGGTTCTTGTTCATTTTGCCGTGGGTCGATCACAAGGTGAGCACCTAACTCTTTTTGTACCTTACAATTTTAATGTTGTAGCGGAAAATTTTCCAACTCCGGGGCTCATTTAAAAAAAGAACATATATTGCTTTAGGTTTGAACATGAAGTTCAAAATCAAGGTTTGTATTTGTTTTTGAGCTCATAATCTTTTTGCTAGAGCTTCTAGCTTTTAGCTTTTATTAATGTTGCGTTTACTTCGTTTACAAATAATTCATGTCACAACTTTGAATACCGTAGTTACTGTTAACATACGAAATGCGCCATTGTTTCTTTCTTTAAAGAAAATGTGATTTCTTGAGGTCATTGTTTAAAGAAAATAATTCATGTTTGTCTTGAAGTGCGACAACTATTTCAACTTGTTTCGACTGTGAAGATTAAGCCTCTTATTTATTTTGCCGCGGGTGATTTTTTCTTTGTCACTGGTTTTCAACCACAATATTCATCCTCCAATGAAAAAGTAATTTATTTGTGAGATTTTCTTTCAATTGCAAAAGTATGAGTGATGATTCTTGTTGTTTCTTTGCTTTTAGCTCATTATCTTTTCGCTAATATTTAATAATCCACCGATGTTAGTTGTAAATACAAAATAAGCAAGATGATTAAAGAAGAATATACATATACAGTAGACCTGCTTTTAATTGCTCGTCAAGTACGCTCGAGTAAGTGGTCCCTCTTTGCAAGTTATTGGAGCCATCCATAATTGCTAGTTATTTTGCAAACGCGTCAATCGGACACATAAAGAAAAAGGGAAAGGAAAAGGGGGAAAAAAAAGAAAAAAAAAAAGAAAAAGAAAGTTGAGAGAGAATAGTAAAAACACAGAACAGCATTTCTTTAAACAAAAGTCCTTTTCTGCTACTTGCCTAAGAGACCTTCTCTTGATCATAAGCATAGTCTTCTGATCGACCCAAAAACACAAGTATTTTACTCTTCATTATCTTCTCCAAAGGTATTTTCACGTAATATTATTGTTATATTTTTCATTTTGATTGAATGTCATAACAGTTTTCTTCTTTCTTCTTTTTTTCTTTTTCAATATTGTAGTTTTTTTTAATGCTTAAGAGAACAGATTATTTTTTGTTTTTTATTTCTTATGTGATTTGGATATTCCAATCTAAACAAACTCTTTTCAAACATTTCTTACCGTTCATTAATTATGTGATTTTTTGATAAGTCATTAATTATGTGATTGCCTCAATGATTGTTGTCTTAATGATTTGATTTCTCATTTGTATTTTGTTTTGTGTGAGAAAAATGAATGTTAAATGTTCAAAGGAATAACATCTCACAAACACAATAAAACGTTAATAACAATATGACAGATGAGAAGAACACCTAAAACCGACAACAATACCAGACAAAAACAAACTCTACAACACATTAAACGACAAAAATAATTGCAGGTTCCGTTTCTGAATGTGTAAAATAGCTTGATTGAAGGTCATATCGAAGTTCTCAAGTTTTAGTAATCATCAATAAGAATATATATATATATATATATAGAAAAAAAAATCCTTTTTTTTTATTTAATAAAAGCCCTTGTTCTAACTTTCAAAAATTTACAGTGGTACTAACTGTGCTTCTTTTTATTTTAGTTTTCAGCTATTTGAAATAGAAGGAATTTACTTGTTATCCAAAACTCCCATCATTCAAAGGAGTGATAAAGAGAAGAAAAGAGGTTGATACAACCAGAGGTATATCTTTTTCTTCCCCTGCATTTTCTAACTATATATGCTGTTTAATTTAGTAAATTATTATTATTATTATTTTTGGTTTGATGAGAATAATGGCGTCATGTTGGTTAAATTTCAGTAATGAAGTTTGGTTTCATTAGGAGAAACGAGGGACTTTACACACAATTTAAAAGGAAAAAAAAAAAAAAAAAGAAGAGTTTGAAGTATTAAAAACACACGGCCTTTTTTTTTTTTTTTTTCCCTTGCTCTGAGAGTTCATTCCATAACACACTTGTTAACTGATCTCCTTTCTTCTTTGTTATTCTCTAAGAGTCCCTTTCGCCGTCAATCTTTACTACGGTTCCTTGAAGAAGAAAGACCATGGTTGGACTAGGAGCTCTTCTGTCCGGCTTCGTTGATGCCCTGTTTGAAAGGCTGGCTTCTGAAGTGGTAAACAGTCTCTTTCAAGGAAAGACAGGCGTTCCTGAGCTGCTTAATCAATTGGAGACCCAGTTGCAGCTGGCTAATAAACTGCTGACTGATGCTGATGATAAGCAACTCACAGATGAAGATGTGAGGAAGTGGCTTGATGATGTTAGAGAAGTGCATTATGAAGCAGATCACGTGATAGACAAAATTAACTACGAAGCTTTGCGGTGCAAGGTGGAAGAAGATGGGCAATCTGGAAGCAAAAAAAGAAAGTTTGACAGCTTCATACGAAAGTATCACAATCCGTTTGACAATACAATAAAATCCGAGATAGAGAAGATCCTTGCTAAGTTAGATCCTCTCTTGAAGCGTAAGGATGAGCTTGGTCTGAGAGAAGGCGTTCATCAAAACAGACCTCAAAGATTACCAACTCGTTTGGTGGATGCTTGTGATGTTTATGGAAGGGATGCTGAGAAAGAAGCTATCGTTGAGTTGTTGTTATCTGATCAGAATGGTGGGTGCAAGCTATCAGTGATTCCTATTGTGGGCATGGGTGGTATCGGCAAAACCACTCTTGCTCAATTTGTGTACAATGATAGTACGGTCCGAGATCATTTTTCCTTGAAGGTGTGGGTAACAGTGTCAGAGGAGTTCAATGTTTTTAGACTTACGAGAAAAATTTTTGAGGCGATCACTTCTCCGAATTGTAATATTCAAGACCTCCATGAACTTCAAATTGCACTGAAGAATGAAGTGATGGGGAAAAGATTTCTTTTCGTTTTTGATGATGTTTGGAACGAAAATTATGAACTTTGGGTTGCTTTAAAAAGCCCTTTTGACTTCGGAGCAGATGGGAGCAAGATTCTTGTGACGACACGCAGTGAAGTTGTTGCATCAAAGATGGGCACTGTTCCAACTTATAGTCTCCAAATGATACCGGATGATGATTGCTGGAAGTTGTTTGCATGCCATGCCTTTGACAATAGAGGCTCTGAGGTACATTCGGATTTGGAAGAAATGGGCAAAGATATTGTTAAAAAGTGCAAGGGTCTACCTTTAGCAATAATATCAATTGCTGGGGTTTTACGCTCTCTATCAAGTTCGAAGGAGTGGAGAGAGATCTTGCAGAGTGATGTGTGGGATGTGCAATTTCAAGAAAATCTGAAGGGCAATATTCTTCCAGCAATATGGTTGAGTTACCAGTTCTTACCCTCAAACTTGAAACGATGCTTTGCTTATTGCTCAATATTCCCTAAAGATTATGAGTTTTGGGAGGATGAGAAAGAAACCATAGTCTTGTTGTGGATGGCAGAAGGACTTTTGCAACCTAAAAGTGGACAAAGTATGGAAGTTGTTGGAAAATCGTACTTGAATGATCTAATATCAAGGTCTTTCTTTCAGCGATCAAGTAAGTATGGAAGACCAATTCTCCTAATGCATGATCTTGTGCATGATTTAGCTATGCGCATTTCAGGTGAGTTTTGCTTCACGTTGGATGGTTGTGAACACTTGGATGGCTTTACAAGCAAGACTCGTCATTTGTCATATCGAAGATATAATGAAGACAAAAAAAAGTTACAGGTTATGTCCAAAACCAAGTGTTTAAGGACCTTGCTGGCTTTACCGTTGTCACATGTGTATTGGTCTCCAATATTGATGGAGCCTATCCCTTGTGAACTATTTCCAGGAGCTGGAGGATGTCTGAAAGTGCTCTCTATACCTCAATCTAGTATCACAGAGTCGCTTGATTCGATTGGGGATCTAAAGCATTTAAGGTATTTGGACTTATCTAGGACAGAAGTTAAAGAAATTCCAAGTTCAGTTTGTACTCTATACAACTTGCAAACACTGTTGTTGATTTTTTGTAGAAGACTTACTCAATTGCCAACCAACACGTGTTCCTTAATCAACCTACGTCATCTTGGGATCAGCATGACACCTTTAAAAGAAATGCCTCCACAGATGTACAAGATGAAGAATCTACAAACTTTAAGTGATTTTGTTTTGAGAGAAAATGGTGGTTCTAGGATCAAAGAGTTGGGAGAGCTGAACTCTTTGCAAGGAAGTCTTCGTATTTCAGGGCTTGAAAACGTGGTGGACGTGGGGGATGTTTTACAAGCCAATTTGAAGAACAAGGAATGTCTTACTGGGCTTATTTTGGAATGGAAGCATAACAGTATAAGTAATGATTCAACAAAAGAAAAGGAAGTACTTATTGCCCTAAAACCCCATAAAAGGCTGAAGACACTTGGAATTTATGGTTACAGTGGTACTATGTTCCCAGATTGGGTAGCATGTAAATCATTTAGTGACATGGTCAACGTGTATTTGGATGGGTGTAAAAATTGTTGCTTGTTGCCACCACTGGGGCAACTACCTTCCCTCAAAGAGCTTGATATTCGCTATATGGATGGGTTGGAAAGTATAGGAGATGAATTTTGTGGTACTCCCTCAACCACGCCTTTTCCATCCTTAGAAAAATTACAAATTGAATACATGGGCTCGCTGGAGAGGTGGTCATTTACTGGAGCTGAGCAAGCACGTGAGATTTTCCCCCATCTCAATACTCTTCATATTGGGTCATGTGACAAACTGAATGTGAGACTGCCAGCTAGTTGTTTTCCATCCTTGGAAACAATTGAAATTGGTCATTGTAAAGAAATGGTGAGCGCAGTACTCACAAGTCATGCAGAGATTGATTCTGCATATCCTTCTCTTAAATCCATAAGATTGTACTACTGTCCAAGATTGGAGGCGTTTTTAGGAATGGGATTTCCTTCTACTTTAAAGGAACTTGAAATCAGGGGATGCCCAATGCTCATTGCAAACCGTATGGAGTGGGATTTGCAAAGACTCTCATCTCTTCAAAGCTTACTGCTCCAACGATTTGAAATTGAAGGAGGGGAGGATTCATTTCCAGAGGAAGGGCTTCTTCCACCCACTTTGACTTCTCTCTCTATCTTTGAGTTGAAAAATCTTAAAACCCTAAATGGAAAATCCTTTCACAACCTCACCTCTCTTCAAAAATTGCAAATTTTCTCTTGCGAAGAGTTACAGTGCTTGCCAGAAGAAGGGCTGCCCCTTTCTCTTGCTCGTTTGGAGATCTCTGGGAGTCCTCTGCTAGAACAGCGATGCCAGAGAGGAACAGGGGAATATTGGCCCAAAATTCAACACATCCCCAACATAAAATTCGACGGGAAAGAAATATGATCAAGCAACATGAATTTTTGTCCCTCCTCATTCTCTGCATGCTCCAATTTTCCCCTCAGGTACTCTACCATTTGTTTTTTGTTCTGTTTTAATTAATAACGTTTGACTTCCATTTTACTTTGCTTTTACGTGTGTTCCTTTTTATGATTATTTCTTCAATATTTCCTTTTTACTGGTTTGGGCTTTGGTTTCCATATGTGGGTGTGAATTTTCTTTGATCTAGTGTAAGGAAGTTGATCAAAATTCATGGAAAAATAGAAATGTTTCATTGTTTCAGAAGTTTTCAACAATCCCTTATCATATAGCTTTCTGAAATATTAATGTTCCAAATGAAAGTTTTTTCAGTGTTTGATCTAACACATTTTCATATCTTAAATTGTAGACGTAGATTGAACATGTTGCCTAGGAAAAAAAAAAAAAAATCTAATTCGTAACAGTTTCACTATAAGGTCTACAAGTAAACCAGCATTTTTTTATCAGACTTGACTTTTTTGTTGCATCTTGTCAAAGACAACTATTTTAACAACTAGAGGGATTTTGGAAATAATAATTGTCCATTCTGTTTTGAATGGTATTGTCTTTATCTTTTTTCTTTCAACCATCTAAATATAAAAATGGATAATCTTTGAAGAAACTCAAATGTGAATAATGTCCGCAGATGTTTCAAAACCAGCCACATGGGAGGATGCGGGAAGAATGTCCTTTTATTCTTCAAAGTTAGCAGCACAACACTCACAGGTCAAAATTTTTATTTGTATAATATCCTTTTTGTTTTTGCTTAAGCTTCCAATCTTACCATGTTACTGTATTTATTTCGATTAAAAAGGACACTTACTCGGAGTTGCAGTACAAGTTAAGCATGTTGGGACTTGGGAAGAAGATTCCAGCTACAAGTTTAACACAAGGAACCTAGGAATATAAAGTTGTATTCTTCAGAGTTATCAGACAAACATTCGGAGGTCAGAATTTTCTTTGTGCAATCTTCTTTTTGTTTTCCTGTCAGATCTCAATCTTACCGTGTTACTGTATTTTTTCACTTAAGCAGGGTACTTTCTCGGAGTTGCAACATCATGGATTGAACAATTAGTTTCCATCAAGATTTACCCATTATTAATACAAGTTAAACATCTTGCAAATATTTACCAATTGTTCAAGTTACTTGTATGATACATTCAAAGAAAGAGGGTGATGAAGTTTAAACAACGGAACAAGTCAAACATTTTCAGAGGAAGATTTATGCTACTAGGATGTGTGGTGTGTGACTAGGTTTTTTTTTTTTTATTTATTTATTTTATATATATAAATTAAAATCTTATAATTGTAGCATGGATATATATGGATGTGTTGTATATACTTGTGTGTGTGTAATATATTTCATAACCAAATGGGACATGCTCAAAGTAGGGCCCTTGGTCTTGTCATCCATAGACTTACTATAGAACAGGGGAAGATTGGCACAATATTCAACGCATCCCCAACATATGAATCGACTGAAAAAAAAAAATATGATAAAGCAACATGCATTTTTGTCCCTCCGTATTCACAAAGTGCTCCAATATTCTCCTCAGGTACTACAACATTTGTTTTTTGTTCTATTTTTGTTAATAACGTTTGATTTCCAGATTATTTTGCCCTTACACGAGTTTCGTTTTATGCTTTTTTCTTCAATATTTCTGTGTTTTCTTAGAGACTGGTTTGGGGTTTGGTTTTCATATGTGGGCAGAAGTTGATCAAAATTCATTGGAAAAAAAGTAATATTGCATTATTTTGGAAGTTTTCAATACTTCCTTATCATACTTTCTGAAATATAAGTGTTGCAAATGAAAGTTATTTCGATTTTTAATCTAATATATACAGGCTATCTGTGGTTGATGTGCAGGCATAGATTGAACATGGATAAAACAACACTTAACTTATAGCCAAAAAAAAGGTATTCACCTTTGATGTGGCAATTTTTAATTCTTTCTTTTTTCCACCCCAAATCCTTTTAGATTATGTCAAGAAAAAGAGCGTCGGTGTCTTTGTCTTGCCACTCTGAATAATTTTTGCAATTTGGTTTATCAACTGTACTTTCTACTGCAGGTATTGTTAGCCAAAATTTTACATGCTCGGGCTAAATTTCGGGACTAAGAGAATAAGGCAGTGTTATGATACTTTTTTGCTGTCTGGATCCATAATTGACTGACGATAAATCATTGGTGATAGAGAGGGACAGAGGAAGATTTGCCCTAGATTCATCACATCCCAAGATAGAAACATAAGGAGAAGACATATGATGAGAGCATTCTTCATAGCTGTGCCTCCCTAAACTCCGCATTTTCCAATTCTCTCTTAAGGTAATTTTCTCCTTGTTTCTTAATTGTAATACATTATTGTTACCATTTAGCTAAGGATACTTTATTTTCAGACTGATTTGCTCTTACGTTTTACAGAATTCTGAATCAATAGGGATGTAAAGCGGATGGCTTTCCATTATGACTTTCTGCAGGACAACGTTGAAGAAGAACATGTAAATCTGGCGAACAAATCTTTTTGTGAGGTGAGTTGATTTGATTGTATCAAGATATGTTGTTCAATGTTGTCTTTAGATGTAGATATTGTGAACTTATCTTTGTTACTTTTTATATCCCCAGAGGATAACACACTCATATCATGTTATAAATGAAAGGCATTCATTTCTCCAAGGAAAACCAAAAAGTGGAAATTCTAATTCATAACAGTTCACTCTATAAGATCTATAACTAAATCGGGATCTTGAGCAGACTTGACTTTTATGATGCATTGTAACTACTAGCGGGATTTCAAAATCAAATGTGATTAATATCCACAGATGTTTCAAAATCAGCCACATGCAAGGATGCGAGAGGAATGTCCATTTTTCATCTTCAAAGTCAGCAGAACAAACATTCAGAGGTCAGAATTTTATTTGCTTTTTATTTTTTCTTAAGCTCTCAATCTTACCATGTTACTGCATTTTTTTTCGCTTAAACAGGGCACTTCTAGGGAGAAGATTCCCGCTACGAGGTCACATGTGATATGTCACTAGTTTTTGCTTCCACAGAAACATAACAAGTTTTTTCACTTCAGCTGGCCGATGAACTGGTAAGAGTATTCTTTCTGAATGACAGTTCTTTCCTTTTCGACCCTTCGGGTTTCTCTTTCTATAAAAGATTTGATTGTTTGACAGGGAGAGAATTCATATTATAATATAGGTGGTACAGTTGATTTATCTGACGTGTTTTGCACTTGCTCCGAATTTGGATGATGTGCTTACCGGTTTTTGAAGGATCGTTATGTTAAATCTCTGAATGAAAGGAATTACAAGGGGAATCACTTCTATGTAGAATTTTATAAGCTCGTGTTGAAGAAGCCACCTTTAATATTCATCACGGTTTTCCCTGCTGCGGTACCATCTTGATTTCTAATCTATTGTAAGAATCATGAACTGAAAGTCAATCAAGAATCATCACCTTTGCAATTTCGTGTTTTCATATGTTTGTTTTGTGTTCAAAATGCAGGCAGAGATAAAATATGATGAAAGAGTACTTGAAAAGGCACAACACACAGAAGAAAGGGTTAGTTTACCTATACCATGCCAAGTTTAACATAAGGAAAGAATTATGGTATCAACTAGACTTCTTTACGCAGGAATCTTAAGCCAAGAATTTGAAATGCTCGGGCTGAATTCCGAAACTGGAAGAAGAAAGAAGAAGCACAACAATGGTTTGCTGTGGCAAGTTTTCTTTTTCCGCTACCCCCAATCCATATGTAAGGAAAATATTTATTTCCATTTTTCTGTCTTTTTTTTTTGTTTTTTGTTTTTTTTTGGAAATTTAGTTTATCAATTGTACTTCTTTTATTATGGGTATTGTTAACCGAGAATGTTATGTGCTCGAGCTGAATTCCAGGATTGGGAGAAGAAAGAAATATCAATTCTACTTGGTTGCTGTCCGGATCCATAATTCACCATTGCTAAATCAGTGATGACAGAGAGGAACAGAGGAAAGTTTTATTCTTCAGAGTTGTCAAACCAACATCAGAGGTCAGAATTTTCTCTGTAATCTTTTTTTTGTTTTCGCTTAGGATCTCAATCTTACCGTGTGACTGTATTTTTTCGCTTGAGCAGGATACATTCTCAGAGTTGCGGCATCATGGACTGAACAAGTTTCCATCGAGATTTACCGATTCTTAATGCAGGTTAAACATCTTGCAAATATTTACCAATTGTTCAAGTTACTTGTATGATACATTCAAAGAAAGAGGGTGATGAAGTTTAAACAACAGAACAAGTCAAAAATTTTCAGAGGAAGATTTATGCTACTGTTTTTTTATTATTATTTTTAATTTAGAATAAAAAAACTAAAACTATAACATGGATATATATATATATATGTGTGTGTGTGTGTGTGTGTGTGTGTTGTGTATATTTGTGAGTGTGTAATATTTTTCACAACTAAATGGGACATACTTAAAGTAGGGCTCTTGGTCTTGTAGTCCATTGACTTGTTATAGAACATCTATACTCTCTGCCCTCTGGTGTAAGACTATGGAGGGATGTCGTTTTTAAACTTTTTTTGTATTGTCGTCATTTTTCATATTGAATATTTGCTGATATTTTTTTCGTTTTTAAGTTTATTGCCCCTTTCTTTCATTCTAATTCCGTTGTTTGTAGCGTCATGCCGTTTTCATGCTCATTGTTGTTTGCTTTTTTTTTTTTATTTGGTGCTGTTTTTCAGGACATTGTTTCAAAACTTGTTGTCATTTCCGTTTTCAACTGCGGAAAACCAACTAAAAGAGGAGTAAACTGGGAGAGCGAGAAATGATAAGGGAAACGAGAAGAGAAGCAATTCTAGCTAGAAGGCATAATTGGCAGATGTTTAAGAAGTCATATGCCGCGCTTCTTACTTTGTCGTGATTTCGTATAGACCTTGTTCGTCTCTTGTAAGAATTACGAAACGAAAGTCGGTTAAAAAAATAATAAGTTCCCTGCACAATTGTAACGGTTTTCGTATAACATGCTTCTGCCAAACACTTCTTCTTGAGTTGATGGGAAAAGGAATGCATTTTATGTTTCATGTATTAAACTGAGCTTAGTTCTCAACCATGTAAAGTTGTTGTTTCACCTGTTCACCTGAAATTTAACTACAGCTATTTTTGCTGAAATTGTTGTTTCTCTTGCTCAGCTGAGTTTTTATTTTTTGGCTCCTGCACTTCTTAAAGTTTTTGTGTGTGTGTGTGTGTGTGTGTGTGTGTGTGTGTATTTTCAAGAATTACACGTAGTTAAAAGGGTAATAACTATAAGTTGATCCAGATCCTTACATGTTTCAAAGGAGAGATTGCTGCTACTTTTATATTTGGACAGGACTAACTATAGGTTGTGTTAACATACTTGTTTAAACATTTTCATAATGAGAAACAATTTAAAAAATTATTCATCTCAAGTAGCTATCTATGAAAAAAAAAAAAAAAAAAAAAAAAAAAAACACACTAATGGAGCATATGTTCTCTCGAACTTGTGTGGGAAGATGTTCTGAAGAAATTCAGGGATAATATGGTTGCGAAAAGGGCAATAGTTCTACAATGGAAAAATTAGCTTATTTTGATTTTGATTTTAGCTTATTGTATCAATAACATGATTTCTGATAATGCAAACTGTTATTATTAGGGAAAATTAGTATCTTGTAACGTAAAGTTATAATTTTGTATGCAATTATCTTTATTAAGAATTTTTAATTTGTTTGAAATTATTGTAATTTAGGATATGCATTTATTTTAGTAAATTTGTTAATATTAGACAACTTATTTACTATAGTATTCATCATTAATGAATACTTTGTTCTCAATCTATGGACACAAGCACATTCACATTAAAATATCTTTATGCTCTGTTCTTCTCTTATTACTTAAATCTTTACTTAATTAATCTGTAGTTATGTTGTATTAAACAAACTAACTAGGCAGGTATTGTGGTGATTATGCTGGCCATTATTCCTCTGAAAATATCCTCGGAAATTTGATACTTCTTTTTTGGTTTTGTTTTGATTTTAGCTGCTATTTGTATTATACATACCGTCTGGTAGCACCAAAACGTTCAAGATACAAAATGTAGAGGCAGAGGACACAAGCAGTTCAACGCACAAAAAAAAAAAAAACGACAATAATATTTAAACGACATGAATTAAGAAACAAGAATAAAGTTAATGCTAGATATAAAAACCACACTAGTTAGAAAAGACGACAACAAAATTATGACGTCAAGAATCGCCAAGAAAAACCACACTACCAAAGCCGACATCAACATGTAAACGACAATGATCAAGGGAAAAAAAACAATTAAACATAAAAACGACTGCAATATAAAAGAACGACAAACATATTAGAAAACGACAGAATAAAATATTGACGGACTCATTAAAAGGGTTGTTATTTGGATTCTCCAAAAACAGAGGGAAACGAGCCAAAATCAAAATTAGTATATCAAAAACCAAAATGACTTTCACAATAAGAAGAAAAAAACAATGAATGGCCAACACCGATACATTTCTAGCCATGGATGGGGCTTGGGTCTCACTCAATTTGTTTTTTTAATTTCAAAAAAGCCCCATTTTCGTTGTCTCCATTTTCTTAGTTTCCCGCAACTCCAAATTTTTTCTTAAATGTGCCCCCACTTACTTAGATTTTTATTTTATTTTATTTTTTATGTTTTAATCACATAAACAACATTTAATAATTATTTTTTTTGAACAATTTCGTTGTCTCCATTTTTTATTTTTCATTAAAATTTTTTTTTTATAGATTTATTGACAAAATATCAAAAACTAATAGGGTATTGGTGCGGCTGAGTTTTTATTTATAACTAAAAGGGTTCACTTTTAATAAAGGAAAACATAATGATAAGAAATGAAACAAACGTGAAACTTAATTTTTAATTAAAAAAAATTGCATATTATGCGCTAAAAACTCATAGTATGTGCAATAATTCTAATATTTGAGGTAAAGTTCAAAGAACAAGTTTTGCACTGCTTTCATGATATAGAAACTATGTATATTAACATGTTTGTCGATCATCATTAAATAAGGAAAAAAAAATGTTAAAACTTTGTATTAATATAAAAATTTATCATGATCATGTCCCACTCCCACCCACTGACACAAATTTTTGGATATATAATCTAGCAAGCCGAGCTAGGGCCTTCTTGCTTATATAATCTTGTCGGCACTGACTGTAGCAATGGTCATAGCAAGTTGCAATTTCAGTATGGGACCAATGAGTTGGATGATGTCACTCAGTTCCTGCAGGGGAGTACCCACAGAAGATTTTGGCGCTGAAAATAATCTGGCCTCTAGTGGTGGCATGACTATGACGAATGTAACTTCTGATTTCAATGGCATGTTGTATGGTGATGCACAAGCTCAAGTGGAGAAGGTGAAGGTGAGATGACGCTTTCAAGGCGCTTTTTGGCCATTGGTCTAGCAAGTTTTATCCCAAGCTGTTTTCTTCTTCCTCAATAACTAGGTTGTGCACTTACTATACACCAAATAGATGATTTGTTCGGAGAAGTTTTCTTATCATGACAGAGTTATATTAATATTTATTCTGATCGGTCATTCTGAATCCTTGTTGAGTTTTTACACATCTCAAAGCGTCCAATCTTGTGGGTTTTTCTCAGCCACTGCCGCCGCGGCTTTCCTCGCTGCCGGAACCCCTTTTGCCTACAAAGCTTTATTTGGGTACTCCCTCTCTCTCTCTCTCTCTATATATATATATATATATATGTATATATATTTCCCTCTCTATAAGTATATACGTATGTATATGCTAATTTGTGTGTTTGTTGTAATGGGTGGTGATAATATGGACTGATTACAATTGGAGATTGTGCTGATCTTGTTTTGGTTAATGGGCACTAGTCTTTGTCTAGCTATTTGATCATTCATGTCTGTTTATGGCTCGTTTAGATCATAGATTGTATTTGAATGTTCATTGAAATTGAATGTTTGCATTTAAATGTAGAATTTAAATTTTGTATTCAAGTAGTATGCTTACTTGGATAGTTTTTACTACAGGTGACATTTGAATAGGGTAGAAGGATGAGTGTGTAAGGATTTCTGAAAAGTGAAAATTTAGATTTGGATTCGGGTTAAATTGATTAATAGAATATTCCACTAGTTCCACTTTAGTTGTGGTCCAACCAAACGCGTGTTGCATTTGAGTACTGA